>MU948899.1:0-15421 GCA_036418165.1 Cooperia oncophora
TTAAGAAGCTCAAAAATACTATCCAACTCTGAAATATCCAATAGCAAACTCGTCAGCAAAAGTCAGCAAATGGTAGTTTCCACATTTCACTTGATAGTCCTTCAGATGATTCATTAAGTGCGTACCGTAACCTTTTACCTAAACGAGTCCAAGCCGCTAGTTTCAGCGGAGTAGCAGAACTGATCATGCAACTAGGAGAAAAAAACAAACAACAACTCCCGTGACCCTTCGCTGGTCCACGCTTTGAAAGTTAGGCGTATTCGTGACTAAGATTGTTCCCAAACAGTAGAAGTCGAATTTTAGCCTTCTTTCATAATTTGACCCCCAATAGCTGGCAATGATATCCGCACAGAGTCAAAAGCTGTCATCACCTTCAAATGGAGTGCGCAGCCACGCCCAATCCATCTCCGGAATAATGAGTGTACTTCCGGTGGCGACACCTGAGACCCGGGTGCGGCGCGTCCCCTCCCCCCCCAAAACAGACGCGACACTCGTTTCAGGTGGTCGAGGTGCATCCCCCATCTCCGACCCTTACCCCGGAGAAACACTGAACCAAATTTTCTCAAGAAGTGGGGCAGTAAAGGGTGAAAAAAATGGGGCAGTAAAGCGTGAAAATCACGGAAGATTGAGCGAATTCGAGCTGACCTGTTCATTTGCCGTGATTGCGCAGAACACTATTTCAATGAAGCCTTGTGTAGAGAATGGACGAAAACATATCCCACCGATCACTCCCTTACCTGAAAAAGGATTCATATGAGAAATGGAATGAATACCGGAACCTAAGAATGACTCGCCCTTCTTCAGCAGTACCATACTCCTATGCCTGTCATCGAAAACTAATCGGGTTATGTATTCCTTTGGCATTTTTGGTAGCTGAACAGAAAATAAGCTTTGCAGTTGTAACAATGACACCGTAGTTTCTCGGTCTTGGAAAGGTTCCAGCGAATTTCCGATAACCTTGAATCTAAAAACGAAAAGGTAATCAATAGCTTCAGTAACTCCAACAAAAAAGGAAACTCACTCGATAATTCCATTCTTCTCTTCGATTCGTGCAGCCTCTCCTCTACAGACATCTAGATTTATTGCGTCTGATTGGTCTATGTCGGGTTCGTTTCGAGCCTAAACATTTGTAAAGGTGAGATGGCAGTAAGCTGAGAACGACTTATAAGGATACTTACATCATTAACCGTCTTCACTATGGCCTTCAAGAACAGATCGGTCGACACACCAGATTCAGACTGGAAGTAAATGTACTGTACGCCGTGAACAGTCAGCGAAATCAACTGCACACCACGGGTAAAAATACTCATTTGTGCCTCTACTTGGTGAGGCAGCAAATGGTATTCAGCGAAGCCTGTACAGGCCACAAGTTTTGCAGATTCTTGTGACCAAAGCGGCTCCCTTGAGCAATTTCGCACCTTTACAATGGTTTACTCGCCAGTTAACATGAATCAGTAGAATGGAAAAGGGAAGTAGAATCATGCTCCTTCCAAGCCGAATAGCGCCAAGTAAAAAACTTCCTGGTATCTCTCTACTTATACTAAACTAATTTAAAATCGCGAAAGCTTGGATTATGGAGTGGCCTCGCGTTAATGACCTCTGGTGGTAGCACAAATCTCTATGGTTAGCAAAGATGTTAGATGGAAGCTCCATCAAGCAGGGTCTGATCAAAGACATCTCCGTCGCGGCCGAGTGCCGTTTCTCAAGTAGTTGATTGACAACACCTCAGCCTTGTCATTTCAATAACAAAACTGCTGAACTGATACTTGGCTCATTGCAAGTTCATTTTTCTTCCTCCCTGTCACGAAACATCGGATGGGTTTCGAACCGGCTAATGGTCCTCATGCTTTCCTGTTACGAAAGCCCTGTGACGTAGGGCGGATAGAGGCAGCGGCTGCCAAAGCATCGGAAACGTTGCAAAAACGTATGGCGAGCAAAAACGAGATTTAAAGACGTAGGGGACTCCAGGGTAGTCGGTGAACCGGTGAAAAGCGAAGTCACAACGGCCATAGAGTGCCATGCGGACGAGAGAGTGCAGAGAAAAAGAGAAGATCGACGCGTTCAAAGGGATTGAGTTCAAGTTGTCCGTAGACCTGTTGAAGGATACCAAAGTGTAGGCTGGTACCACGAGCGCGGCATTCGTGCCAGAAAGCACGCGTCGCAGCCACATGGGTCACGCGAGTGCTGCCTTTCCCAGCATTCACAGAAAAAAGGAAGAGACTGCCGCCTTTGAAACTCAGCTTAGCAGATTGCAATGATATTCTCGTACGACTTGCAAGCAACAAGAATACAGTAAAGATTCTACAAACCTTAGCTCGTTTCCTGTGTTCTCCCTCTTCCTCACGTGATGCCGGGTGACTGATTTCAATAGAAGTATCTTTTTCACTAAGACGACAAAATCTGAAGTTTAAAAATTAGAGCTGTCAAACAAGTCGTACTGTGAGACTCATTTTGAAAGAGCCACAACAAAAGTCAATACTTTGGAAGGTCCACGCCCTCAGGAAGAGCCATTTTCAATTTTATGGGTGTCTTTGTTGACATCTCCATAAAACTCAGCAACGAGCTGAGGAACTGGCGTAGATCGGGTACAGACTAAAACAAAAACTATGAAAACGCAGGCGCAGAAACAAAAGAAATACATGGACGGCCAAGACATTCGTAATCAGTCGCTTCGTTGCGCGCGACGATAGGCTGGCTATTTTTGGCGACACACCGTCTACTGTCGTTATCTGCGATCTAGAAACATTGATATTGGCAGGCGCGACGCACAAAAGCGCAGCGAATCACGAATGTCTTGTCCCATACCCTCTACTGACCCACCTGAATATCTCCTCCTTGATCACTGAAAGCAAAGTTGAGGAAAAATTGTAGACCTCTGTGACCAAAAATCTCCACAGCTTCATACTGCTTTAGTGATTTGTACTGCTGTGGCAGAATAACATAATACATCCATCTTGTGTAGAACAAACGATATTGGACACGATCAGCTTTCGGAACTAAATTTTTCTTCGCAAAAGGCGGATGTAAAAAAGGACAAAAGACAAATACGTGAACATACCAGCAGCGAGATAAACCATAGGACTAGGAATCTTCCATGTATTTATAATCGTCAACAGCTTAGATGCACAATCGAGATTATTTTGAATATTTCTGAAAATGATGATAAAATTACCACCCTAAAAGTATCGGCGCTAGGTGCCGCTGCTGGGGGGGGGGGGCAGGGTTTGGATCTGCAGCTTTTGGACAACCTTATAGTAGCCCGCGATTATTGAGGAAGGAACAGGCTTCTATCAACCGGATATTCCCTCGTTGCGAGGGTCCAGAGGTATTTTCTCACCGTGTCTATTGGACCAGTGTTGAAGGAAGATGAAAAGGGAAGAGAAAAGGAAGGAGGAATAAGAAGGAAGGAGGACGAAAAAAGGAGAGGAGGGAGGCTTTGAGGTTGACAGATAGCTTGAACCCGGCATAGCTTCTTTTGAAAAACGCCGGCTGTAGCTCCATGGGTTGGTCACCAGGCACATTCCAACTCGTTGTGAATTATAATCGGTTCAGCCGCCTTGGATTTATCTACTTCCCTCCCCTATATAGCAGGATACCATAGCATTGATCCAAAACTGAGGACTCCCCTACCCCCCCCCCCTTCTCCCAGGAACATCATGAAATATTTAAGAGCGCTTACGTACTTGGTGATAGAAGAGAAGGAAAGAAGAGAGGAATAGGAAAACATGCGACAAGGGATATTTGAGTATCTGGTGAATCGGGAGAAAGGGAGAACTGGAAGACTGGAGAAAAAGCGAATCGGCAAAATGTGGGGCAAAGATAACTCCGGATACTGGTGTACTGGGGAAACAGTTGATTGACTTCCGTGTACTGCCCTAAACGCACCTTCTACCGATTAGCGCCTTTTCCGCTTCCGCCACTCTTCCAGTCGTCATACGGTACTTATGCTCTAACATGGCGACCTTTCGCCCATTCTTCTGTTTACCTATTCTCCCGCGTCCCAATCGAAGCGGTCTGAGGGTTAAAAGAATGGAAAATCTGTGCTCACTCTGTGGACTCTCCATAGAAGGCGACGAAGGCTGTTATTATGTTGTATATTGACATTGCCTCAAATTTAGGGGAACCGAACGGAACATCGACCACAGTACTCCATTTCTTCAGGGCACTCAGACACAACTGGAAGACTTGGTAGACGATCTGAAAGAAGGCCTACACTTTACAGCGAGAGTATAGAAAGAGGTATTCACAGCCCATTCAAGAGTTTTACCAACTGCCTAATGCACCTGTTTTGGGGATACAAGGCGCGTTTCGGGACAGAGGTGGTGTAGTGGCAAGTAGCACGCTCACCATGCACGCGGTCCGGGGTGAGATTCGGATTGGCTCCCACCCAGGCCAACCAAGCCTTTTATCCTCCGACACGGCAAATTGGTACCAGATTCGTCTGGAAAGGATAAGAACACTGACTTGTACATCGGCTGGCCCCCGCAAGTCATTGTATAGGCCACATCGCATTCAATAAGCCACTACGATTCTGAATGGAAGTAGAAGCGGGCCGCATCCCAGAAAGGAGACTGCTTGACGGCAAAGACTTTATCTTATCATTGGGACGCATTTGCTTGGAAAGTCGCAGAGACGCACGCTAAAATGTTCCAAAAACAGCACGCGCGGCTTCTTCGATATGGTAACCGCCGTTGGATTGCGATCCGCAACCGCCTATGTCTGGTAAGCGTCCGGCGAGAGCCTGAAGAGCGTTTTCAAGGCCCACCCGTCGCCGAGACTTTTGTCCATGAAGCGCCGTTACCTTATCTTTTCCACGTATTCTAAACCTCTCCCTGGTTATTAAAGACATTAATTTTCATATAGATTAATCACTTGTTCACCTAGATGAGGATAAGGATGGATAAATTATTCGCCGTTAATCAACCCATTTTTAGAATGCGGCACACATTCCGGTTCCACTAGGAACCGAACTTTCATCGTAGTGCCTTGATGAATGCGATGTAGTCTATCCAGTGACTTGCTGGGGCCAGCTTGTACAGGTCAACGTTTTCATCCTCTCAGACGAATCTGGTACCAATTTACCGTCACGAAGGTTGAAGGCTTGTTTTACCTAGATGGGAGCCGATCGGGACTTTGACTCCCGGATCATGCGTGTGATAAGAACATAGATAAGAACATCCGAAAATACAGTCAGCGAAAAAGCGAGAAGCAAGGTGCAAAGTCTCGGCGCGGCCCGTTCAAGGCGAATGTGCTCCTTACTCCCCACAAAATAAGGTACATATACCCTGCGCCCGTTTCGGTGTCTCTACAATAGCAACTTACATGTAGCTCATCAGTATCTTCAGTAGTTGCCATGCGATCATGCAAACCATTAGTGTCGTTTGCTAACTGTATGAGTTTCTCCTGCTCTGCTTTACTGGGCTTTACAGAGTGAGCTGCGTGTGATTCTAAAATTATGAAAATTAGTAGTAAAACGCACATGTAGGAGGAAAAAATACTAACCGATCCCATGATTACAGCCTCGGCAAAGTGCGTCGTTGTCAACGCTTTTGATGTGTTTGTAATCAACCTGAACACTGGACCTCAATAAAAATTTGCAGCTCACAATCATCTAAAGTGAAAGATTTCCTGTACTAACGTAGCAAGGCACACAGCGGCGCGACCATGCCTGCTCTGCGAAGTTAGGGAGTGCCGTTTTGGCACGGAGTGCTGTTTCTGGTCTACAGAGCTTCAATAAACCTGGGCTTCGGCCAGAGGGGAGATATGCAGCCTCTACTCGAGGGCAGAAAGTGGCGTTTCCAAGTATGCAGCTGCAGGCGCGGTGATGGCTTCTAAAGCCCAGACAGAAGAAGGGCAGAAACGCGTTCATGAAAGCGCGTTCATACTTCCAGTCACGCACTCCGATCCAATCGCGCGAATGGATCGCGAAGTATGAACGAGCTCCAAGAGCTTTCAAGATCGCAGACCACTAAGTGCCATAGTGTCGACAAAACGGTGAAATGGCGCCAATAACTGTGACTGCACGATAAAGGTAAAGACTGACCAGGAACAATCCGCCATCTTCAACGCCATGATCATCTTTCAGTATCGGCGAAAGCCGCTGCATTTGCATTCCGTACATTTTGCGAATAAAGCTAACACTTTCAGGTAGCAATCGTCATCACGTACCCGCATCTGAAAATGATCTGTTTTGGAATATAATGAAATGGTTAAGGAAGGCTGACTTACCTTAGAGACGCTACGACCGGAGTCCCGACTTGCCCTCACTGCAGTGGCCGTAGATGGTGGTCGAGGTTGCAATTGTGGAACACCTCGAAATTAAAAATTATAAAAATAGACTGCGATTACGGAATCGACGATCAGCAGGGCAACACTTCTGCTAGTTTGAAATTCAATGCAGTTCGGCTCAGAGAGGAGGAAGTGGCAATCAGCTGATTACTGTGGGGAAATAGGTCTTGTGAAGCTACAAATGGTACGGGCTCCATTCCCATGCCATATAAAATCGGATATTCCTCTTATGTCAAATGGCATCCACTCAAGAGCGCAACGAAATGACTGTGACTCTTTGGATTCCCGCCCACTTCCTGAAGGAAGAGCTTTGGGTGGCTAAACTATTTAGTTTGTTCGAAAATGACTCGAGACATTCTTGAGTTCCGTAGCCTCACAAGAGTTATGTTCACACAGTTTTAAAAATACCCTCTCTTTCTAAGCTGAACTGTTATCGCCTCATCACTTGAAGCACAAGCGCGTGGAACTGAGGGGAAGGAACTGGTAAGGAACAGTGTCAAGCCTAAAAGACGGCTCTAATTAGACACATAAAAACTTAATCACACACTACAAAGATAAATTCAACTAAAATATTTTCATTTCAGAAAATTGCAGAAGCACAAAAAAAGTCGGCGGCCAGTCGTAGCACGTCGCAAGGTCTGTGGAATACGGATACCGCCGTCTAATTGACGTCGAGCTGGTCTTTATCTTGGTCATGACATATTTTTCTTTTATTTCTTCTCTCCATCTGTTTTTATAGATTATTCTAGGTCTGAGGACTATGTACTTTCACTGTACTATGGAAGTTTTGTTTTTCTTTTCCGGTTTCGTGCATGGACCTCATGAAAACTATCTGTTGTTGTGGTGGTGAGGACAACGATGGTTTGCCATACGAACGTTTGTATAACGATTCTAACGTGACACCAGTTAGACGGGACGATGGTCGTCTTAATGGGTATGTTTGTATTTGTTGGACTTTAGTTATCCTTTTTACTGGTTAGCTAATAGTAAATTTGTGGAGTTACGGCTCTACTACTCGCTTGGAATACCTTTCTACTTTCAAATATAAAGAAGGGATCGAGCTGTAGTCTGCTGATAGAATGAGCTCTGTTCTGTTATCGAGCAGAGGTGGGGCTTCCCCACTGTGATTCCCTCGCCACGCTCGCGAATGTACTCTCCGAGACCATTTGTTGTTCCAGTGCTTCTTTGGACATGGTAGTCCTGCTTTCGCAGCTCAAAATACGTGAGGGAAGCGCGAGCTGCTCAAGACGAAACCACGCCCCGCCCACTCACCACGGCGCCGCCCAACCCGCACTGTTCTGAACCCTTCCTTTCCTCTCTCTCAAATGTATAAAAGATCGTGAGTGTGATCGTGAAAAGACTACAGCATTGAATCCTCAAGAATAAGAATCACCCGAAGAAAGGAAGTAAAACAGCAGATAAGTAATAGCCGCCAACGTAGTAGGGGAGTGTGTGCTCCGTCCTCCTCCCTCACTGCCCTAAGCGGTTGCGAGACCACTTGATTTATCCTGCTTTTTCATATTGTGAGAGGCAGCGTTCAGACTTTGCGACCGAAGCGCTGCCGTCGCGAAGACTGAACGCTGCCAAACCCTGGAGATAAACAGATAGGGGACAGCTGCTGCTAGAGCATCAAAGGTACAGAGAACACGGGGAGAGAGGAATGGGTTTTTCCTGCTAAAGCAGGGGATGTCGAGATAGGAGACTTTTCGCATTTCGCCGCTACCTAGGGATTCGCAAGCCCCTCACCCCAGGACGGTGGGCGCGAACGCAGAGTGTGCTGATCAGTGCGGGGATTTTAGCGAAGTCTGAACCCCCCCCCCCTCCGGCCATCTGTCCCTCCTCATCGAATCAAGTTGTCGAGCGGGGAGGGGGGGGGGGGTGATAATAGCAGTAACACGTGTGAAAACAGGAAAATGCAAGACAATACCACTACCACCACCCCCCCCCTTTCTACCAATTTTCAGATTTTTCCCAACTTCCTGCCTTTTTCCAAAGTTTCCCCAAAACTTCCCTACTTTATCCCCAAGATTTCTGCTGTCGAGCGTGGAGGTCGGGGAAAATCACAAAAAAACATGACCCCCACCCCCTCCTCCCAACAACGACCCCCCTTTTACAACGTCCGTGAAGCGAGAAAAATCAACTATCAAAATAAATTTTTCCCAGCCCAAATACGACCCCCCCTATTGGGGATTCCCCGACAACGATGTGCCCTGCAGTGGTCATAGAACGACGAGGGTACAGAGAAAAGCATAACCTTGACCCCAATGACGGAATAGAGTTCAAGTTTTCGGTAGACCTCCATAAGCAAGCGATAGGCTTTCATTGCAGACAACTAGAGTCTCCAAGGGATAGTCTCCGCTAGGCCCAGGAAAGCGCAAACTCGCAAAAAAAACCCAAAAGCACTTCTGAGTGTCCTCCTCATCCCCCTCCTAACTAGGTTAGCGCCAATAACTTTGGTGGCTTTTGAATTCTTACTCACTGTCCTTCTCTAGAAAACGCAAAAGTCCTTGCTGTAAGACCAGCTCTCCCGATTGCTCCACTTCCTTTCTGCTATTCTATGGTATCATGAGACGGAGAGGTTTTGTGAAGGTGATCTGCCCCTATCAGGTCTACTGGCTGTGTATGCCTTTAGGTCATTTTTTTGCAAATTTTCCCTTTGAACGCTTTGTTTATTTGGCTGCTTTACATGAGAAGTTGTTACTTCGGAGAAGTGAACAAGCATGGCTCTAATTCCACTGATTTCAGTCGTGGAGTCGATGAGGTGGACAACGTTGGTTGGAATGGTTCCCGTAAAACAGTCGAAAGTATAGAAGAACAAGAGGAAGAGGCCCTGAATCGAATAGTTGAAGACACCCAGCACGTAAGATTTTCCTAATATTCAGATTTCTACAACGAGACCAAGAATATCTACCACAAATCTGTCTCAGGAAAGAATTTATGTTGAACTAAAGCCTAAATTTTGAAGAGTGGGACAATAAAAGGGACAGGCTTGCTTGCTGCGGAAGATGGGGCGTGTAGGCGAGGCTGGGTTTGGCGCACTGCCAGCCCTTTTTTTCACCAGTCCTTCAAGCGGATAAGCGGCAACTAATGGTGGAAAACTACTGATACGAGCGATGGGCGTGGTTTGTCGACAGGGGGGCATTTTGCTTTCCATAGATGTTTCGACCCATCTAGGTAGCCGTTTCTCGAGTTGACACGTTTTAGGATGGTGGCTAGACGATCCAGCTTCACAAGCGTTCACAAGTTTTACCAGAGTGAGATTTGTAAACCGGAACTAGGGAAGCAATGATAGTACAAAATGCCCCCCCCGTCGACAAACAGCGCCCGAGCGATGTGTTACAGTCTCGTCATTTACCAAAGGCAAAAGCAAGGGAAAGGGCTAGCGCCGCGGCAAATCCATTCACTCATCATTACTGCCGTATTCTTTCAGAATATAATCGATGTATCTCATCTTGACGGAATGACGCTGAACACATCTGAATACTTGGCTCGCGCTCAAATGTACGAAGAAGCTATTCGTACGAACGACCAAAACGTGAGCCGCGGTGTAGGTGGAGCACCCCGCAGTCCAAGTTGGTTTTCCTCCTCATTGTCGTCGATATTCCACCTTCTGTATTGCGGCCTTAGCTCTTTCAGGTAGGCCAGCAAAACGTCTTTTGGAAGATTGTGGTAATAGAGCTGTTGACTGGCTCACCAGGCCCGCACCGTCGCATGAATCGTTGGAAGAAATACGGCGCTGGACCACACAGTGAGATTTTTCGTACTACTGTCTCTGTAAAGGGCTTAACCAGTTTTCTAGGATGCATGATGCTGTGACGAAAGGAATACAAGTGCAACATAAAACAGATCTAATAGTCTACATGGATCTTTGAAGCAATACTGAGGTAATCGGTTTTTGAAGATGGTCAAGGGTTTCTTACGAATTATTGCTTGTGCTTTTTACCAGGGGACATTATTATGCTGATTCCTCGTTTTGTGGTTTTGGAATTTTAGAGGTAGCGCTTGAGAAAGAGGCGGTATAGAGGCAAGTGACACGCCTACCACACGCTCGGTCCGAGGGTGAATCCCGGACTGGTTCCCGCCCTGGTCAACCAAGCTTTGTATCCTCCCTCCTTGAATGGTAAGTAGGTATCAGATTTGTTTGGGGGGGGGGGGGAGGGTAAGAACACTGGCTCGTGCATCGACGAGGACACACCACCATTAGCCAAGGTTTCGAAGATCAGGAGAGCCGGGCACGTTACGCGTTTCGAAGATGACTGCTTATCCGAAACGATCACCAACTGGATTCCATGGTGAGTCAAACAAACTCCCGTATAATTTACGACCCACTGATCAGGGTTCTTTGTGAGAACTCTAGGTCTGGGCGAAGAAGTAGCCAATCAAACATTCGGATTCTAATCCTTTCGACTTTGATTGACCTTCGATTCGGTAAATCGAAATGAGTCACTAGGAAGCTTATCACAGCAGGAAGATTAGAACCGAGTGCTCCTGAACACTGTTAGAAGCCTTGTGGAGTCGATGCCGAGGAGTGAAGGCTGTTGTCAGTTCGAATGACAATTCATCTACTTATTGGAGACACATCCCGCGATTTTCGGATAACTAATCCGTGCAGTTTCCTCCAAACTAGCTTTCCACTGCTGGGGATGAGAGTTGCCAGCGGTGTTCGTGATCAATGTTCGTTTCGCGGTGGGCAGGGCTTCTGTGAAGTGGGCGGAGCTACTGGTGGGTGCTGGTCCGTGAGAATAAGACTCCCTAGTGGCGGTGTTAGCTCCATGCGAGATGAGAGAGAGAGATTTGCTGAAAAAACGACAGTGAAAAGGACGCGTTGAAAATTTGTAAGCATTTCAAAAGTTACAACGTTTCAAAAGTAGGCGGCCCTTTAAAAGTGGCGCACAGCCGTTATTTCGTTTCGGATATATCAGTCGTTTCATTAGCGGATGACGAGCGGGCGGCTCTTAAGTCAAGCTTTTTTGTGGAATGGCTCAGTGGTATGTGAACTTAACGCTGTCGCAGCTTTACACCTATGAGTTGGCCAGCAACCGCACCCCCACCATCCGACTGCCAACTTTAACAAGTTGCAGCTTATGTGTTCGGGATATCAGTTCAGCTAGGAGTGTATTGACGTCAAAAATAGCCTAAAGTGCAAAAACATCACAAAAAGTGAGCAGTTCTATAAAACGATCTTCTTCAATTGCACAGAACCTGGCCGGGCACCTTTTTAATGACGTTACTGATGTGATTTTTAGGGGGTATAAGCCCTAGGCAAACATGAGACGTGATTATGACCCGTAGGTAAATGGTTAGATGCTCGATGCGTGACCTCTCCTGTACTGAGAGGCACGCCTAGATTAAGTCAGCATTCTACCACGTCCACCACCGAGACCACCCCGTCTCGGACTACCTAGAGACCACCCCGTCTCTACTATATTGTATTTGGCCGCAACTACAACGAGACCACTCCGTCTCCCCAATAAAGCCATGTGACCTTCACAAACGAGGCCTCAAGGACCCAAGATCGCTCTGAAAAGTGGGCAAGGTGTTGGGACGGGTCTTGCACTAGTACCCAGTGTAGTCTAGTTAATCAAGTGTCTGACACGTAAATAGTCATTTCTCGACGTCGGAACGATCGTTGGCTCTTCGTAGTGAGCAGCGCTCCTGTGAAACCAATTCACATGTCCCCGGACGAGTAAATAAACTAAATAAGAAGCTTGTTCTAAGCTGAGCATATTTTTACGCTATTATCGAAGCGTTCCATCGTTTCGTGCGCGAGCAATCACCGCTGGCTCCAGAATTTTATATCACGCAGTACACATTTCCCAACGGAGTCTCTTTCTCGAGTATCCGGCCTTCTAGCTGGTTTGAACACAGTTGCAAATTTCCTTCACGGTATTCTTATAGGTTGCATAGGGGTACAATTAGACCGCCTTCAAAATTCGCGATCGGATCGCTCGATTGAATCACGCAATTGGATCGCGCTTTCAGGTCGCTCGCTTGGATCGCTCGATTCAATCGCTCGAGCGATCCGGTCGCAAAGTCTGAATGCGGTCTTGTCCATTCTGTGGTGAGTTTTATTCGTATTAGCACTTTGCTGTTATGTGCCTTTATTTTATGGCTCTCTTGTTAATCCTGTTTGATAGAGACCTATTGAGTTTCTCCAGCCATGGCTTGTTTGGACTTAGAAGACAGTATATCTCTAGTGTTCCGTGTCCTTTGCCAGACGTCGTTTCTATTCATCGTAAGAGTTTTAACGACTTATATTTAGTTCATAGATTATACATTCGTTAAGTTCACAAATATACAATTTCACTATTATCACTTGTGATTTAACGATTTCCTTTGAATACTGAACAACTAATTTAAACGTGTACGGTTTAGGTCATAGGCACTCGGATGTGATAATTTTCTCTGCTTATTTTTCTCCTTTCCATTTTTATAATATTTCTGCTTCCCAAAACTGCATTCGCCAACGCCGTCAAAGCAATTGACGGCCCTTTGCCCCTTGATAACAGTGTTTCTAACATGACCAATATCGCCTCCATTTTCTTGGTTCTCTTTCCTCAGACCCTGATGAATGATTCTTTCTCTTTGACCCTTCACCTTAGTTCAGCCATACTGATTGCGATATTTTCCACGGGAGCTTGCTTTATACGGATCTGTCCATATAATAATTTTGACCAACGTTTTAAATAAATGATTTTTGTTTGTTGCCTCGTTTTCTGTTAATTGCTAACTATTTAAAGGTTTACTTTCTACAAAATCCTTTTATGACTAGTGACTCGTCTCGCTGCCAGTTAGTATCCCTACTCCTACCCGACTTAGTCGTATCGCGATGGCGAAGCAACCACTGCTTCTGCCCTGGGGGTCAGTTGTATCGGTAACTTGGATCGGTTTCCAGACGATGGCCGTAGAAAGTGGACACGATGCTCAACCTCTCGGTGCATGTCCGGTTTACATCTGTGTAAATATGGCTGAGAACAGGTTATTTTTGCGCGACACATCAGACTATAATAAAGGCCACCGAAATCATTTTCGGGGAGGTTAATTAAACCGGGGTAATGCCACGATTACTCGGAAGGCAATCATGGAATATCCTTGTCTGGTTTGCCCTGAGCGACGAGCACGACTCTAGCCTGCTAAAGCCATTAGAAAAATGGGCGAGCTACTTGGTGCACCTGGGCAGGCGAAAACTGGAAACAAATGCTCAAATCTTGGGAAGTTATCCCGGAAAAAATGTGGCGCAGATCTACGAATAACACAGTGAGTGGGGAGGATTTCTTGAAAACGACGATGTTAAAAAAATTTAGAACAAAGTTGGAAGGTTGAAATTCGCAGCTAAATTCTCTAAAAGCGATAGAGTCGTTCACGTCTCTTCCGTATTTGGGGCAGGATTTGAATCGGGTCGCTTGTCGGAATAAAATGCTCTTGATGCGTTGCCTGACCCCATTTGCAACATTTCTTGCCTCTTTATTTCGCCACTTTGTAAGCAAAATATTTATTCAATAACGAAAATCATGACATAACAAATACCAGTGGAAGTGAGATATGCCAAGAAAAAGAAAAAATCTCAAGCGAGATTCCACTTCAGACTAGGGGCCATGAATAAGGAAAAACGAGAAAACTGTGTAAATCGAGGTCAACAAATAAGGCAAAGAATCAGACTGGTCCATGAAAGCCCTAAAGTCCATTATGATGCTTTGAGGACTGAAAATCACTTTGACTACTGCAAAGAAAAACTCTGAAGGATTTTGCTCTAACGGTGGTCAAGATTGGGCATGTGGTAGTTGGGTAAAAAGCTTTCTATTAAAAAAGCAGGTACAGCTGTCGGATTTAGAGACAGCTGTAACCCAGTAAAGTTTAAGTAGTTTCTACAAGCTGCAGTGATTCATAGACAGCTAGCTGCGCGGGACGAAAAGATGGGAGAGGACAAAGAGGTGCCTCTGAGAGAAATTAGACCTGCAACGACTTTTTCTCCTTCGCGCACGCCTCCAAGTCCGCTATTACGACCAGCTCACCCACCAGATGCAGTAGCGATGTCTTCCTGCCCCCGAGTGTATACGCTAAATGCCCTGGTCTTCCAGTTCACAATGCCGGGTAATATTTACATGGACATAATAGAGCAGTGGGGCTATGAGAGACACGTGGAAATTGAGCAGAGAATAGAAAATATGCACTATATCCGGGAGATTTACGGGGCGTGGCTGCGTCCTTCATTTGAACATGGCGTTGTATGCGTTTCCTATGGGGCATTTCCATTAGAATCAACTGGGATCGTGTCCTGTGTTGGACAAAGACATGATTACAAGTGTCCTAAAAGGGCAGTACTCCACCAGTCGTCGCCACGCTTAAGTGATACGCGGCCACGCCCCTTCATCTTCGGGTATAGAGTATAATTTGGGCAACTGTCACACACAGTGAATCACTATAGCGATGATTAAGGCTGTCATATAAGTAGCAGACGAGAGAACAGCAGATGCGGACAGATCGTCCCTGTTACAGTTGTCCGTTTCACAAGCACACATCACTTCCTCGTATTCGTTGTGAATCCATTTTCGAGAACAACCCAGTTGCAGCTGAAGATTTTGGCTGTTTCAATGAAAATTCGACAAAAATACTCGAAAGTTTCAAAATAGAGAGAAATAAGTAAAATTGCCATTGAGATACCTGTGAACTATCGGTGACGTTGATGCAACCCTGTTTCTCGCTGACAACTTGTATCGCTCCACTTCTTCCCATGCCATGTACTATATGCCGCTGGGCGGCATATGTGCAGAAGTGACCTGCAAATAATTTAATGCTGTGGAAAATCCCTGAAAAGATAGCGGGAAACTGTAGAAATAGAATATACTCTGGTTGTATGGGCGGTGTCGGGCCTACTAAAGTGTTCGCTTATTGGCGGATCCTACCCCATCTGAAGAGGAGGCGAGGCCTCCATAGGGAGGCCACAACGATAGACCTGATTCTGCTCATGGGATCAACGGAGCGCGTCGTCCTTTCTAGATACCCAGCGGAGGAGGGCGTCTTTGGCAACATCTGCTTTCTACGGCCCCTCGCTTCAAAATTTGAGATGGGATATTGATTTGCAATGACCCCGTCTATGTTATTCACCGAAAAGGAATAAATGAGTAGGACTTAG
>MU948900.1:0-18278 GCA_036418165.1 Cooperia oncophora
CAAAGGTGCTATGACAGTCAAAAGTGGCAATTTTGACGCCTCCCTGTTGTCCCACTCACCAGAACTCAAGGGCAACTTCTCTCCCGTACTTCTATCAGTTTTTACAACGTGTTTTTCGTTTTTTTCTCACTGTTAGATAATGGTAGCTCATTGTTAGATAGTAATAGCATTGTATGACGACAAGAAACGACTAGAGAGCCAGAGTGAGCAGGATATCGCTTTTCCTGGGATAAAACGAGCAGGTCCAGATATCTCGACGGGAGAACTGACCGGTCCGTAATCAGGGTGTTCTCCATTATTTTTTTTGCTTTTTTTCTTTCCTTGAAAGTCCTTTCGCAACTATGGGTTTTTTTACCGAACACTATTATCCACAGTACACAACGGTTTTTCTGTGAAAGGAAGTACATACATGAGTGGAGAGGTTGAGAGTTTCATGAGCGGACAAAAGCCGCCTGACGCTGTAGGAGCGGCAAACGTTGCATTATTCCTTTTCTTATAAAGCGAATTGACCTGCTCGGAAAAGAATGGTAGATTTTACACCTCTCCACCACCAGGATTTTTAGAAAAATTTTCAACAAATATCATATGAGATGCAGTTCAATACGTAGTTCAGGACGATTCTGCACGGTACCGATTTGTGTGAATGGTGGAACGAGTTACGGAACACGAAAGCACTTCAGAGAGTCTATGCATTTGTCCGAGAGGATACACTGGACCTAACTGTCAATTCGGTAATAAGCTTTATCCGTGAAACTAATTATCCTCCCCGTCCATGAAATGCTTTCGGAAAGGCTTGTCAATGTAAATCCTAAAGAATGTGTCAAATCCATGTGAAGGTGAAGAAAAACCTAAAGAAAAGTTTTTTTTTCGAAATCTCCTGTGACTGCTCACCATTGTTGGGAAAGACTTTCTTTGGCAGCGATTCTCCGAAGCGGTCTGGGCTGTTCTCAGTAGTAGTACTTCCGGGGTTGTTGGCAACTGTACCTTATTTTGGTTTTTTATTCAGTTAGATATTGTTGTAGTTTGTAGGGTCGGTTTCAAGAGGGACGGAGAGAAATCACTAGGTGCTTCCTAACACTGGTTATTCTCTCCCTCAACTGTTCTCATACCGATCATCATTAGCAGAGCAAGGCAGCCGAAGACAGCCTTATTCCGCCCCTCCTGGCACCGACGGATCACGAGGCTTTCATAATAGTAGTAAATGTAGGAAGAGCTCGTAAACGAGACAGATCAAAAGTGAATCAAGATGGAACAAATTCCCTCGAAATGGAAGAGGAACACTTCCCTGTCGCTCCATCCACTATGTACATGCACTATGCACTATGTATGATAGAAATCAAGCGATTCCCTATCATATGAATTTCAGAAGAATGCACAAGAAGGTCACCAGTCACCTTCTCAGCCAATGCCAAGACGTTCGTACTTGTAGCTGAAGTTACAAAGCAGAGTCTTGATGCTGTCAACGGAGTAAGTGTTTATTTGGTTGAGGAAAATTTGTTTGAGAAAATTTTCATGGTTATTCTGAACCACTATGCCAATGCATTCTTGATAATCACCTGTTCAAAGCATCAACGCTGCTTACATGCTCTTGCTTCTCAAGCAGGGCCTCTCTTCTTGATTAAATGACACTGAGAAGTACAGTAATTCGTGTAAGGTCTTCAAATTGGAGAACGTGATGCCATGTGGCAATGTGATCACACTATGCGACGTGCGACGCAAAAAAAGGAGGTGGGGGGGGGGAGGAGTCGGAGAGTTTAGGAGCGATTTCAGGAAGTCATCCAGTATAAAAGGTAGGAGTCTCGTCACAGGACCTCCGCCCATACTCCGAGAGCGACCTATATTTTTGCGAAAATGTTTGAAAAAAATGGCAAAACGGGAAGACAGGTCTTCTTCAAATCTTCCGAATGATTCCCTCCATCTCACGATTTATAATAGGACTTGCAATGTGCATAGGCTTCATTTGTTTCGAGGGGACTCCAGATCCTTTTTGCCTGATGATTTCCGTGCCCTCGTGTGGAATTTCATCACAAAATCAGTTTATTTCAGCTCATTGCTCAGCTATCCAGTATCGTCAAAGGCGCCATCGCTGATCATCCCAGTTGGTTTGTGAACTACGTCCTTGTCACTTTCGATTGTGAGTATTGTAATCTGTTAGTGGTACGGATGTTTTCATAGGAAAAAACTATTTTGCTCGCTTTCACAGTAAGTGGAAACAACTTCATTCCCATAAACCCAGCCCACTCCCCCTGAGACAGCCTGCCATCCATTTAGAACGACACTGTAGACACCCTAAGCACTGAGACTGCGTTGCCACTTCCGTTTGGCTCGGAACCGCGAGGTGCTCTCGCTTCAAACAAATGCTGCATTTCTGCTGCTGCCAGGGATAATTCTCCATCAAAATACGGCTTCAAATCCGATGATTAGAGCGTTCATACATAAATATCACAGATCTGTTTATTTAAATACCAGTCGGATCGCCCGGCTAACGCCGAGCTCTCCTCCTTCTTGGAAGCCCGGCTTCGCCGGGCTCATGCAACTGCTTTAGAGCCTCACTTAACTCGTGAAAGAAAGGAGCAAAGTAAGGCATAAGCAGGGCGATACTACTGTCTTAGGCATTTATGATGCTCTCATGGTGACTAACCGGTGTCTTCTAATCAAATAAATGTAGGAACGCGCCATATAGTCGCAGGGCACTTTTATAATGAAAAGTTCAAAATCTGGTCATGGATAATCGATTACTGTCCTCCCCATCTTATGACAGCCACGGATTCTTCGGTCTCCGCAGTCGCTGCGTGCTCCTGTTCAGGCGAGCGTCGCGCCAATATGGTACCCCTTCACCTCACCTATCCCCAAACTAACCTCAGCTATTCCCCGCTCAGCCACCCTACAGGTCACACTCAGCTGCTACGCGAATAGCCCGTGCAATGGTTCTGAGTGCACTAAATGGTTGTGTTATGTTTATGTTATGTTGTGGAGGGTGTTATGACTATCAAAACGCTACCACAATTTGATAATGCAACATTAATCGGTTCAGATCCGATTGCGGTCGATCCATTTTCTTCCCATCTTGTCGCAACCGTAGACGCCTTACCGCCGCAGGGGCTATGTGCTCCTAATCGCGAAATCGCCGTTCTCATCTGGTATCCCCTCACCACATCATATCCCACTGACCCTATTCAACCGGCACCCACTCCCGCACGTGGTATGCAGCCGCCATGCAACATAGGGACACTACGCCGCCACTCTTACCACCGCCTTGCTCGTGCTCACGTCCAGCTCCCAAGCGAGCAGCTCCTGCAGTAGCACAGAGTATATCACAGTGGTTGGCTTAGATAGGGGAGAGCGATTCACAATCCAAACTTCTTAGTTCGTTGCTGTAACATGGATTAGCTTGCAGTTTTGCTAGCGGTTCTTTCCTTCTCTCTTGCCGCCTGCTCCTATTCAAGCGTACGCTACGCATCCCCTTACTGTACCCAGTTTGCCCGATTCAATCCATATGCCTCCTTCCCCTGCATGGGCTCAGATCCGACTGAGTACGCGCAAGGGAGTGAGGATGGGAGAAGGGGGTCACTCGATACTAACTCCCACCTTCCTCACCTCACCCCATTCCGTACTCGCCACTCCCCCCCCCCCACCTTGCCCCTTGCACGCGCTTACGTCCAACTGCCACGCGAGCAACCCGTGCAATGGCTCGGAGTGTAGTGGTCCTCTTATATAGTGGAAAGTGTTATCATGACCAAAACAACTTTTCAGTTCGTAACGGTAACATGGATTAGCTAGCGGTTTTCTTACCGGTTGTTTCCTCCACCTTTGCTGCTCGTTTCTACTCAAGCGCGCGCTACGCACCCCTCCCTGCACCCCTTCCGGGACCCCTCCCCTCTGCCTCCCTCCCATACATGTGCTCAGCTCCGGCTGAGCACGTGCAGGAGAGGGAGGCAGGGCGACCCGGTACCCCCACCCTGCCCCGCACGAGCACACGTCCAGCTGCCACGCCAGCAGCTCGTGCAATGGCTCGGAGTGTACCGAATGGTTGTCTTATATAGCGGAGGCTGTTATCACAATCAAATCATTGGACTGCTACATCCTCCCAGTCGGTTACCGGTTTGCCTAGCGGTCGTTTTCGCCTCCAGCGAACTCGAACCCGTGAAGTATTTTGCGGACGGACAGACAAACATACATACATACATACCTACAAACCTACATACATACAACACATACAAACCGACACACAAAGTTACTGGTTTATAGAATGAAAGGATATTCTCAAGTATATTTTAGCTACGGGCACCACGTCAACGGGTCAGTTCAGCTCAATTGACGCACTAGTGCTCAGTCTGAACTCGGCAGCAAATCGAGCAACTGATGCAGGCAGCTGTAGCCTGCCAGTTTATAAGTGCGTTACGTCTGATGTTGAGAGATCACCTGAAGCCTCTAAAAATGACAACAATCGAATGGTTCACTATTCCAGAGCCATTCAAGACGCTTTCAAAAAATCTGTGGCCTATCCGAATAGTGAGTTGTTCCTCATCACTAAGGCTGCACCCGGTGACGATGCCAATCGCCAAGGAGCTGTTGAGCTCATCAGTGATACACAAGCTCACGTAGGTTTTTACAGTGGGTTCTAAGGGAATCAGAATTTTTTAACGGGTACTATAGCCAGCTTGTGCGATATTGACATGAATATGTAGATTAGTATTACATTTTTTTATTCAACATTCTTGGACTCGGCCGTGAGGATTTCCATTTAAGTTGTCAAGGTCTAAAAGGAGGGGTAGTTGGCTCTGCTAGGGACACATCAAAGTCATCTCGTCGGAGATACGGTATTCCGCTGCCGTGTTCCAGGAGATGGATCAACTTCTTGTTATGAGCGAGAAAAATTCTGGGCGCAAGTAGCGTCACTGTGTTGAAATTTTTCGCCCATCTCGGCCCTCGCCCGCCTTCTATTGCATACTGTTCGAATCGAACGAAGTATTGCAGACTGACCTCCATCGGTGCTCATTGCTGAAAAATTCCCGTGAACAGTCCGATCCTTCCTATATTTTGTAGCTCCCGATCTTTCCTATTTTCATAGCTTCGCACCTATGTAGGGACATTTGACTCCTGCACCATGTGAAGGTTTGACTCGTGAACCATATATGAGGCAGTAGTACCCTGCTGCGGCACTTTCACTCTATTTTTATGCGAAGCCAGTGGCGATGCTTGAAACTAGTCCATGTGAGGAACTCTTAATGATTCCTCATATCTGCACTTCCTTCATGGAAATTCAGTGAGTTTCCGCCTTTCAGGTGAACTACATTTACATATCGACAACTAGTTGTGTCCCTCAAGATTCGATAATGGCTTCAGCTGCCGCTACGGCCTATGCGTCCGGAGGAAACATTGCGTTCACTGACAGTGCAAACCTCACCAACGTATGTTCTTAAATATTAACCAGAATGATCATTTTTGACTTGATAGGTTTCATAGGAGAAGCATACAGTCGCACCCCGAGGACCATAGCAGTGATAGTCTCGAAGGTCCTAGGACACTCAGGGAACGAATTTTATGCCTGTGCAATAAAAAAATTACCTCAAGTCACAAAATAGCACATCACCGGGCCAAATTATCAAGAAGCTGAAGGCCCTTCATTCTGATCGAAGGGCATAGTCGGACTCATGAGTGTGCCTCATTAGTACACCGTCCCCTCCTGACTGTTGAAGGAAGAAGCTCTCCAACGAATGTGCTATGATGCCCTTGATAAGCTCCTTGAAGTTTCTGTTCACCCTAGCGAATTTCCTACTTATATCAATCCAGATTCTTTGTCGCTTTCGTTTAAAAATTAATTCGTTGGTATAATCGCCTTGCGGAACCGGGGCTACCAAGTGCCTTCCTTATCAGCGCATCCCTCCTCTTTACTCTAACGTCACGGGTGATTTAATGTAGAAGGTGTTATGGCAGGCTTCTCCTCCCATACACCGAGCCTGATTGGACCGGATGAGGAAATAAAAGAAAATACTGTGATTAGTAAGCTACTCTGCTGGAGTTTATCCTTCCAGCTATCGAAAAAAATTCACCGGTTCCTGGGTCCCTCAATATCTGTGCTTTTTTAACTGTTTGGTTTTTACAGTATTTCTCCGCGTTTCTGCCAACTCTATACGGTATGTCACCAATCACGAATCCTACCTTTGTCACGCAATTCAAATGCGCCGTTAGTACTGACTGGTATGTTCAAATCGATAAGAACACCACTTCAATCTTCGTCGCAGCCACATCACAATATGGATCACTTGGAGTCATTAATCCGCTAAATCGTGAGTATATATTGTTTGTGGGGGTTTTATAAAGTGGGCTCCAGTGTGGTTATCTTTTCTCCTCTAAAGTCGCAGGACACTTGTCTTCTGTTGTAGTTACAGTTCACCGAGCATATTCATAAGGTAAGTACGCTGAGCGAATGGGGGAGCTGTCTGCTACTGCTCACCTCTTTGACTAATACACTTGGCCGCATTTCTTTGGTGGCGAGTACAGGGCTGAAGGGGTAGAAGGCTTATACAAGCTGTTCATTTGCTAGTCACTTCTTTTTCGAGCCTCCTTGAATGAAACGAAGCAACAAGGAAGAGAGAATCTGAGATTTTGCAGAAGACATGGCAGCGAACGTGCTGTTCAACGTTGGAAGTACGAAGCTGTATGAGATCCTCACCGATGGTTTACCAGGAATTTACACACTTACGGTACTAGTATTTCCTTTTGATTCCTGTGTTACCTTGTGGTCTTAGTTAGCTTGTCTTTACAGTTGAGTTCTCCCGGCGCTTGCTACGTGCACGTCTACTCCTATGGAGGCGCCAAGGTCTACACAGAGTTCTCCATCACGACGGTTAGTGATCCTCTCGGATCGCATATCGACGGGCAACAGCCACATCCTGCTGTAGGAGGTAAACAAACTCGAACTCCCTTGGAGGCGGCGGGTGCTGACAACGTCACTGGCGGAAGGGCTGTGACAGAGCCCTACTCCGCCCCTCTTTCAGTGACCTTGGCAGCAACCCCCCCCCCCCCGCGCCCACTGCCTCTGAATTAGAAACAGAAGCAGTTCTGGTACGTGTGAGAGGAGGGAAAGATGGAAAAGTGAAGATGCATAGCCTATGTGTTTCAGTGCGCAATATCGCTACATTCCATCTCGAAGGGCGACCCGGTCAAGAGGGCAGTCTACAATATGTCGAGGCTTACAGTCACGACACACAAACGGTTAGTTCTTCTACTACTGGAAAAAAGTCTGACAACCGAATATTGCCGGTGTCACTACCATCAACAGTGGCCGTACAACTCACGTGTCCCTTTCACCGCGATAGTGTGAGAAGGACGAATACGCCACTTTCTGGTCAGAGTCGGTCACTCAAAGAATCCTTGCCACCAAGCTCGAAAAAAGCCTCAGACACTTTCTCAATAGACGTGGTATAGCTACGTCGCATCACATCCCAGTTAATTCCATCCGGCAATCGCTTTTCAGCAAGCTCGATAGATTGTCCTGCCTTCAGCCCCGACATGGTCGAACCTTACCTGTAGCTAATTAAATCAACGTTCTAAATTGCAATATATCAGTCCCTGAGTCTCAACAAACCCGTGGGTAAGCATGTCTGCCCAGGATATATTGCAATATACACCATTTTTACTTTAAATCGGACACTTTTCAAATCAAAAAAGACACTTTTTCATCAAATCGGACACAATGACTGGACCCTTACAATGGGCAGTTGAGAACTAGACACACTAGGTACTGCTGCAAGCCCCTCCCCAACACCCCGCCCACTTCTTAGCGCGGCCATGGTTTTCCAAAATGTTTTATGAATTCTGCTTCTTCGAATTTTTTTTTCACTTTTGCTACTTGACACACACATTCAACTGAATAGGTTTGCTACCGACACATATATGACTCCGCCCACTTCACAATGAAGTGACGTAAGTTCTGAATTTTTATAACTTTTTTTGACGTGTTTTTTCACATTCAATCTTCACAGAACGAATATAGTCATGCATTTACACACTAGCACACTAGCCCCGCCCCTCTGACCACGCCCACTTTCGTTTTTCGCGGAATTTTGATTTTTCTTCCGAATTTTCACTTTTTAGGCTGTGACAAGCGGCCCCGCCCACTAATGGAAGCTCCGCCCACTTTGTAGAAGCCCCGCCCACTTTTCAAAAAATGATGCAGATTGGCGAGCTAGTGACCGTACTGGCAGGTTATGGCCTCTCTCCGTCACATAGAATGAAAAAAAGGGAAAGACCAGAAAAAAAGGGAAACTTTGTTCCGGGTGACGGGAGAGGCCATAACCTGCTAGTACGGTCACTAGCTCGCCGATCTGCATCATTTTTGAAAAGTGGGCGGGGCTTCTACAAAGTGGGCGGAGCTTCCATTAGTGGGCGGGCCGCTCGCCTTAGCCTAAAAAAGTGAAACTTCAGAAGAAAAATAAAAATTCCGCGAAAAACGAAAGTGGGCGTGGTCAGAGGGGCGGGGCTTAGTATGCTAATGTGTAGATGCATGACTATATTCGACAGAAATTCAGAACTTACGTCACTTCATTGTGAAGTGGGCGGAGTCATAGTGTGGTTTAGTTCTCAACTGCCCATTGTAAGGGTGTGTCCGATTTGATTTGAAAAGTGTCCGATTTGATTTGAAAAGTGTCCGATTTGGTTTGAAAAGTGTCCGATTTGAAAGTGAAAATGGTATATCCTGAGCAGACATGCTTACCCACGGTTGGTTGGGACTCAGAGAGGAGAAACTTCTAGTGAGCTAACTGACGTTGAGTGAAAAGAAAGACTCGCTACTGCTGAAGCATTCAAAACTGGTTCGGCTATGCGAGCAATCAGAAATCGTGACAAATGGGGGGGGGGGGGAGGAGTAGAGAGAATCTTTAAAAGTCGTTGGAGTGTTGCGAGTGAAGTTGTAGAGAAGGTTCTCCTTCCTGGTAGCGCTTTCCATCCTCTCGGCTTTAACACGTTGAACAAAGCGCGTTTTTACTTTTTGACCGCGTGGGACACGCGCGCTTTCTTTGCGCCACAAGCGCGCCACAAGCGCGGTACTCATACAGTTCAGACCGTCCCACGAAGCGCTTTTGGAGATTGGATCGTAAAACCTGGTTTAGAGATCAATTGTGAGGTAAGTCAATTATTTACCATGGAAAAATCTGGGCTGGCCAACTCTCTTTGCACCAGGGCCAGGAATTTGTCTGTAACCTCACCACAGGAAATCTTTGCTAAACTTGTGTGTTCTACATTATTCCATGGACGACGTTGTACAAGTATACTAAGGACTGGCCTATAGAATGAATAGGAGAAACTAAACAAAAAATCTAACACTAGGGAAAGATATGGATTTGTTCATCGTGATTCAGATACAATTCGCGCGGTCCCACGTGGCCCACAACGCGCGCATTAAATGTGTATCACGCTGTCGTCAATGTGTTAAGAAGTAGCCATTGTTTCCCTCGGGCACGGTCTTGTTGGCTGCGGATGGTAGAACGTTTCAAGAGTGCTGGATTTGGCACTGTGCCTGCCCGTTCTCCACCAATAGGGGTCGCTTGTCAGCTTCCACAATTGGTGCCGAATAGTATGGCGCCACGCCTTACCCATCCCCTACCACCTTCTCTGGAAGGCCCTTGAGTCCGCTGCGAACAAGACTGCAGGCTGTTTTCATAGAACCAATTTTTCTAGCTCAGTCATTTCCAAGCTCAGTCCTTTACTTCAGATGGTTATGCGTTCGGAGCTCTATCAGCGTGGCCTGTGCTCTTTCGAGTACTATTCGGATCCGTTCCAGTGTCAGACAGAATCACTGGAATTTTCAATTTACGGAATTGATGAAAATAACCAACAGTTCCGAAGGATGGAACAGTTCTTCTGTATCGATCATGGACGCATAGGTCAGATTACTTCATTATTTAGTGAATAGCTGAGTAGAAATTGGTGTATCTGTGGTGGATTAGCTTCTCTCATTCACAATTGTCATGAACAATACATTTCAGTGACCACTGTGGCTCCAAATGTGACAGCTCCTGTAACGGTACCGGTTGTTCCCACAACACAGCCCATAATAACACCAACACAATCGTCACCTGTGGTTTCAACGTCACCAGGAGATCATCTGACCACAGCAGTGACCATGGCTCCTCCAACAGTATATCAGTTCGACATTCTCTTCCTTATCGACGTCAGTCAGGAAGCTCAAAATCGACTGGACGACGTGGGTTGCTTGATTTCGATGACAGGCTTTTTTCCATCATTCTTTGATGTGATCGCTGTTCGAGGCGGAAATATCTCGAGATTCCAGTGACTCAGATGTGGGGGATTTCAAGGCAAGTGGCAAGATAAATCCTCAAAAAATGTAGTGTTGATACGCCATGCAGGACAGAAGTGGTAGCCCTTGAGCAGACGTTGCGTGGCGCTTTTCAAAACAAGGGTACCCCTATCAAGCTGAATCACACCGACCCGAACGCCCACCGCGCCCGCCTGCCCACAAATGTCTGTCCGATGCTGATGCTCGTATCGCTTCATTCCCGTTGGTGCCAGCGGGAAACTCGTCCGAGATTGCCCCCAAAGGCGTGCAGAACAAAGGCGTTTTTGCAGCTTTTTGACCGTTTCACGTCGCTCTTTTTCCCATTATTTAACACATTTTGGACCGAGTACCAAATATTGCGCCTCGTGTCTGCAAGAAGGTTCAGATATGGATTATATTACATAGAGTCTAGTTGACATCGGTGAGACAAAGCAGTTAAACTGCTCAGAACTGCCTATATCGGATACTGGGTTAAGTTCAGCACCGGACGAGCTTCAACAGAGACGCAAAGACAGTAGGCTGGAGAGCAGACAAGCATGGGCGAGAGTTACGCGGTGGTATAGACCAGGGCTAAGGAAATCGACCCTGATGCCAGGCGGCAGTCGTACTTCACGGGTAACCATACTTGATTTTGTTGGAGTTCTCTAACATTTGGAAACCGCTAGCACAGTCCCTTCATTTCAGGGCAGCGAAAGTGGCAGTCTGCGAAGGGCTGTTCTTCTGTAGTTTGCGCTCCTTATAAGAGAGGGAGAATAGCTACTTTCAGGTGGTTACGGAACCAGAATTTAGGAATGGGAGATGCTGTGGGTCTTCCGAAACGGGTGACTTAAAGAATGCCATTCTGGTATGAGCAGTGCTCTTAAGTGATGAAGAGCCCAGTTCAGTGTGGAATTAGCCCACATTCTCAAATCTGGACACACCTATGAGGATCTTTAGAAACCATTGCTTATAGAAACCCAGAGGAGAGCGCAAAGGTTCGCGGAGGACCATTTATTAAAACTGAATATAATCAAACGCTTCAGATGAACAGCTTCGTAACATTATTGATGTCGGGTTACGACGTCTCTCAGCAGAACGCCCGTGTGGCATTGATGGCGGTCGGAAGTGGTGCGTTGGGTGCGATCCCACTGGCGAACTTCAACACCATCAGTTCATATCAGAATCTGCTCAATTACGTCAACACAGTGAGCACGTACACAGACTTCGGAGATCCTGGGCAGGCGCTTGGACAGTGAGTCTTTTGAGCAGAATGCCTTAATAACATAGTTTTTTTGCTTACCTATTTTGTATTTCCTTCACAGAATAGTTTCTGTGGGCGTTACCAAAGTGACCTAGAGAAAGAGACCGCCTGAGGAGGCTGGTATTAGAGGGCTGAATGAAGAATCAAATAGTGTTCCCAGTTCAGTTTGCTTCCGATGCGCTATAGACGCGCTCCATCAAAGTCGAGGTTCAGTCGTTTTCGCTGCAGACACGGGGCGTGTCAGGGGCTGTGGGTTCCACTTGGCGTCAACCCGTTCTCCATCAAATGTTGAAGCGGGTAAGCGACAACAGTTGATTAGAAACGGGTTGGCGCGGTGTCAAATTCAAGCCCCCCGACACCCCCAGCATGCGCAGCAAAAACAAGTGTAATATGTAGTCGTGGTTGAAAAATATTCTCTAAAATAGTTTTTCATGTATAACTTTTTCTTACAAGACCAATTCTTTTTTAAAATTTGATAAATTATAACTGTTAACGTGGAGAGATATTACCAACTTTTTCGTTCGAGTGAGGTGCGTGATGTTCACTTTCTGCTGTAACAACTGTTTGCAGTGTCCACAAGGCTACAGTGGCGCTCTTTTCGGGGGTCTCTTTCGTTGTCGTAATCTCTTTTGAGGGGATTCCGATATGCAACCAGGTGCCAGAACGAAATACTGACTTTCTGATAATGCAAAAGGGAACTGAGTCCTTGAGAACCGGAAAGCTGGCAAGAGTATGAAAGAATCCGACAAAAAGGTTTGAGCCATTCCAACGGCTTCAAAGGTTTCCGGAACGCACCTTGACATTGGTTTTCGATGGATTTCGCAGAACGATAGCCTAGAAAACAATCTCGGAAACGTTCAAAAATCGTAGGATTGCTTTCGACATCGGTTCGCTGGGACAAATGAACTCTTCGATGCTCTGGAGGTGATCTGGACTAGACTTTCACATCTTAACCAGAATCAATAATATATATGAACTAAATCTAAGAGAGCAGATAGCTATGAAATCGCATAGCTATAAAATCACTGAAATCATCAATCAATCGTTCAGGACGTGGAGCGCTTTTGGACAACGGTTTTTTGCATGATCACGTTTCTCATTGCCAAGAACTCAATTTCCCACTGCACTGTGTATAAAATGTTCCACTATTATTTCGTTTTAATACCGAGAAGCAATGTCGAAAACCCTTCAAAGTCGAAATATTCTGAGATTAGTGTAGTTCTGCAAACACCCCATACTAATTTTGCAGAGAAAAGTAAACAACGGCACCTCATTCGAGCGCAAGGGCTGGTATTCATTTCCAAGACTGAAAGGTACATAACACAACTTAAAAACCAGCCAGTTAAGTGAGGAAAAATTATACATGAACTACCGTTTTGGCCTTACCCCTTCTCTCTCCCCCCCCCCCCTCTGCTTCTGCCTTTGACCGCTACTTATTCGCTGCGGCTGCTGTTCATTCATTCAATTCAATGTTACAATCTCGTGAGTGATCAAAGTGAGCATGCTTTATGCTGGTTTAGCTACCCAATTTTCAGGTGCTTTTATCACCCTGTGTTACAGGCCCCTTGATAGTGCATCAAGCCTCTGTCCATGAACCTACAATCTAATAGTCCCGCAAGTCGCTGTATAGGCCATCTCACAATCGTTGTTTCAAGACTCATTCTGATTCTGAGAGGACTTAGAATCCGAAAAAGAAGTTGATCATTGTTGAAAGGTTCATCCTTTGTACGAACATTGGATTTGTTGCTTTGCAGGGCTTTGAACATCGCAGTGAATAACGACTTCATGCAGTCCGGATATCGTACCAACCTCAAGAATCATGTGATTGTTTACGTCACAGCTACTAGCAAGTAAGTCACTAAGCAGCAAAGTAGGAGCTACTCATTTTCTCCTAATAGAAATTTAAAAAAATCGAAAATCAAGGGCTTGGCTGCAGTCATAATGGGACCCCAAGCGAATTAATCAGGCCAAATGGTTTTGCCTCAACTCGAAATGGGTGCCAAATATACCGTAGCTGGGAGAACCTCGAGTCGGACTTCTGAGAACCTCTTTGAATCTTGGGTAAAAACTTTGCTGCCCCTGAAAGAATATTAAGGATCTACTACCTGCCAACTACAATTGATATCGTAGTAAACACACGTGTCGATGTCAAGAGAGAGCCCACCCGAGGTGCTTCCACTACTTGTCCTTATACTTTCACTAGCCGATCCCTATTGGTTTCCCTGGGACCGCGTCGAACTCAGCCCCTGCCACTCCACAGCGCTTGCAGCAGACAAGACTGTACTGTTATGAGCAATGTGGAAGCTGCTAAGGTATCACACGGTATAATGAAGTGAAGACTTCCAGATGTCAGGTCCCAAGCAAATGTTGCTTCAGCTAATGGTCATCATGCCTTTACTGGATAGTATTTCGACTAATAATGGTTTTTCTACAGATTCGACGACCAACCACAACCACTTGCTCAAAAGATCCGTAGTGCCGGTAGCTACGGTATCATTACCGTCGGGTACGGACCACTTGTGACCGATCCAAATGCCCTTCAGGTCAGACTTTAAAATTTTTCCGCGTTTTCATTAGGAAAAAAATGCCTTTCTGCCCCTGTGACTGCAGGGGTTCGGGTGTGCCCGCAAAGATGAAATAGTCAGATAGGACCGCAGGTTCATGTCTTTATGAACCGTGTAGGTGTCAAAGGTCCCACTCCATAGAAGGGTTCATTGATCTGACGATTGTGAGCCATCAGGCAATGTCTTCTTGCTTCATCTTTGAGACAGTTCACGCTGACCTTACGGGCGGAGACAGGGAGCTATTGCGCCTTGCTCATATGTGCATTTGTTTTTCTAGGCCCGTAAAGTGGTCTGCTCCTCTCAATATGCTTAGCGGGGACTGGTAGTTTACTTGCTCCTTACGATACTGGCTTAGCTTCGTTTAGCATTCGTTCTTACGAAAATGTCACTGTGGAAAGGGAAAGGACCTGCCGATGGAAAATCTTGCAAAATTCAAGCTCATTCGGAACTTCCCCGTTTGGTACAACCACCTGCACACCCTTCCCCCATCTCGTGCTACTTACCATCCTCCAAAATTCTCTCACCTTCCTGTCACTGTTACAGTATATTTTTTTCTCAAATTTCCGGGACTTCCACTACATTTCCTCGAAAATGCTGTCATCGAGCGTAGGGGAGGACAGACCCTCCCGCTGAGACATACCACGAATATAAAACTACCTTCATCTTCTCTTGATGGGGATTGCCCAACGGCGGAGTTGCCTCTGCGTTTATGGGACACCTGGTCGCTCATTGCAAGATCCTCTATTGTAACATTGATGCCATACATGATGGCCAGTAGCGCCTAACTTATTGAGTTAGGTTTTTAATGGCGTGCAAATCTTTGATCCATGCCTGGCACACACAATTCCTTTGAAGGATTTGAAAGAAAGCAGAGTATGCCTGAGAAGTTTGTTGCGCAGGACTGCTTTTAGACTCTGCAGTTTTTGTGGTGGAAAAACTTTTTTCAGGGCATCTCTGGTGGAGCCAGCTGCTCCTTTATCGCGAACGATTCACCGGGACTCATGGACCAGGTTGCTGCGGTGAAGCTGCTCATCAACAAGGCTGAGTAAGTTCTCCTCCAGTTCAACCGAGCTCTTCAGATTGTAAAAGTGGTTTGTGACATGGGCGAGAGCTGCGAAGTGATGTCGCTAGCTTGAGACGCATTTGCTCTACCGAATTTTTTACGTGAAAAAGGTATACTTCCCTCTATCGTGAGCAGAAATGCGTCACTGTAATACTGAAAATGAAGTTTTTGTTGCAATTCATGCCCTCAGAGAAAATACGAGCATTAATCCTTTCTTTTTTCCATGCTTCTCCTTTCCAGCACGAATGGTGGAAAATACTGCTAGACTAGCGGCCGTCGATGAAGAAGATTTTCTATGTCATTAGATCTAATAAAGTTTTATTCTATTTTCTGCGTTAGCGGTCTCAATTTTCGAAGACTTCCTCTACACTCCACTATTACATATGATTACAAGGGTTTCTCCGCAAAATTTAAGTTTGCGGTTATGGATGAGGTTTTTACAAGGGCTTTCCACTCCCTAACTGCTATAAATATGAGATCACCAAGAGCCTCACGTCATATAAGGTCGTGGAACAGCCCATGAGCCCATCCTCAGGAACCCCTGCTCTAGTGAAGCCGTCAGTTGATCCGCACATTGCCCACTCTGCAGCACGGCCAGCCGCACCCAAAACCTCTATCCAAATCCAGTGCTTGCCTGCGCTATCTCACTTCTAGCTGTCCTCCATCGCTGAGTGCGTATTTCGCTGCAGGAGCTTGGCAAGATGCCTACGGGAAACTCTTCCAAAATCGCCAAGAACGAAGGCTCTTCTTCCCAGGTTTTTGACCGTTTTACTTAGTATTTTTTTGCTATTTCCCCCCCCCCCCCCCCCATTATTATGTGGCACCTTCTAGCATTTCAGACAGAGTAGTAATTGTCGTGCCATATGCCTTTAAGTCACCTTCGCGTGAAGAACTGCCTCCCACGTAGGGGGGGTACGCTCCTTGTGAGAGGCAGTTCTTCATTTCAGTTCACATTTCGAAACAAAGCAAACCTTCAGAGGAGCAACAAGCTGTTTCTTTCCATCGGATCGTTTTTCTTTGGCTTTTGTATGGGAACTCTACCTCCATAGATGAAGCATGCCAGGAAAATCTATTTCTAAAGCAGCGGAAAAGAGTCCAAACAAACGCCGAAGTACGAGAACAACTGATTTTGTCACGACAAAGATGATGAAGGGGCAAAACTCGGCACTTACACTTTATTGGGCATCTACTAGTACTTGAAAACCATAAGCCTGCATAAGAAAGCCCTTTGGCTCAAGCAGCTCATCACGTACTAGGGTTAGAGTCGTACCTCTACATTGGTGAAAATTCCCTGTGGGGAAGCTCTTGAGTTTCTAGAGCCTTTGGTTGGTGGAAGAGAGTTCAGATAGATGATTTTGTTTGAAGCCGAAAACTTACCCAATGCCGGCGCACTGCCCCTCCCACCCCCCCCCCCCTCCCCACCGCGGGTGCGAACTTCGGTAAGGACAATTTCCATTAAAGGCAGTTGGCACGATAATCGCTATACAGGTGTAGGATTTGTACAACTGGCTTAACAGAATTCCGTGACCTCGGACAGGCGCTGCGTGAAGCCTTTTCCAAGGAGGGTACCTCTATAACGCCCTATTGAGCAACAACTTTACGTCCCAAACGCCTTCCTTGCCCGCCCGCCCACAAACGGACGACCGTTTCCTGACTATTCATTCATTTGCTGAGCAAATTATAAAGCAAAGGGATTGGTATGAAGCGGCGGTGATGCTGCATGCATATATGGGTACACATATGCAGCCGTATCTCGCGTAGCGGTGATTGGGTAAGATGGCGCCTTACGGGAAACTCGTCCGAAATCGATTTACAAGTCACTGAGAACGGAGGCTTTTTCTTCGCCGGATTTTGACCGTTTCACTCCGTTCTTTCGCCATTTCCCCACTATAGCGCCCTACTAGCATTTTAGGCTAAGTAGGAAACCATCGTGCCAACTGCCTTTAAATCTCTGAAAATCTATTTGGAAGGGGCGGGTATACATGTGCCTTAGTTCGTGGTTGTATGTTATTGGGACGATCTTTATAACAGTGAGAATTTTCCACTGTGGAATCAACTCACTGTGAGGATGCCTCGCTCGTTTGAACAGCGAATCCGCCCAAAGCCAAAATTGAGCAATGGCAACCAATTGCTAAGGGACACGCTCCGCCTGCTGTAGATGGGCCCTGGCAGACATCTAGTACATCCAGCGTACACAGGATCTTCTTCACGGAAGTTTGCCCCTTTCTCTAGAGCGCTTCCAAGTGTTTCGGAACCATGATAAATTTCCTGGAGCGAGCGCTGCCCTGTCGCTGTACACCTTCCCCTCCGCGTGTGACTCTGCCTTATTTCAATGGCCGACCCCTTTCTCACCTTCGTCTTTTTTCCCATCCCGTCACTCACCTCTAGGCCTTCGGTGGCTTTTTGTGCTTGGCCGTCGGAGAGACTGTTCCCATACTGTCCCTTTATTGGTTGCGACCAAACACACAGTCAACTTCTCCTTTATTACAAGATCTTAATTCATGCGGACCGGTGGGGGGCGTGTCAGCTAGTATTAGTGTGCACACTGTTGAAGCCGTTCTCAGCCTCTTTGTTGTAAGGCGTATGCGACAAAAAGTGGTAGAAAACGAGTAATACGAAGGATATGATACAGTAATGTCACGTCCCCGTCTCAACACAACAACAGAACGACTTTTTCACCGCGCCAAACGCAGCCGCATTGACATGCCCCACCTGTCCGCAATGATGAGGACTGTATATAGAGTACGGTTACACGAGAAGGTTTTGATGCATATTTGAAGCATCAGGTACGACAGTTTTGGGGTGTAGAGTGTCCTAAGTGGCTGAGTGGTAAGGTAATAGAATACCAAGACGGTTACTAAGAAATGACGCCTTTCTATACTGGCGGAGTATCATGATAGCATACAATATGCTGTTGAATAGGGTGGTGGAAATGTCCTATCAGAATTTAATAAAGTGTAAACTTATAGCGCCTTGAAAGTCAAGGAAGATATAATAATTGTCTTCATTTTTGGCTCTGTATAGTGAGTAAATGGAGAAGAAGCGAAATGAGCCGGTCAAAAACCTGCGAAAAAAAATCCTATTTCTAGCCGATTTGGCAAGCAATTTCGG
>MU948905.1:0-19516 GCA_036418165.1 Cooperia oncophora
GTTCACGTCTCGTTGCGTTGATACAGATGCAAAACTGCTGCCGCAATGAGGATCCGAACCGAGTCCCGCATTGTCGTGCCATACAGAACCCATCGTGCTATCCGCTACTGATCCGCAAGCAATGGTCATGAAGGGAGCGCTGACAAAAACATCACTCTTGCGTCGGTGCATGCCAAGTGTGTTACCACATGATACTTACATTTTGACTTTAATCGAATCTATTTTGAGGCCTAATTAGTGACCACCTCATAAACTATGCATGCTCGAAGTTACAAGCAGAACGGAGCCCATTAAGGTTGTTAAAACCGCCCATTCTTGTCAAATTCTTTTCACTCAGTTTTTGACCTACCCAGAAACGCATAGCAAAAATGAAACCCATTTTTGTGACCCTTGTATGGACCCCTACAACAAGCAACAAACCATTTCCAAAAAGCGCGCCATGACCTGAAACACCTCCCTTGTAAGTGTCGCCCGCCGCGAACGCGTCGCTCGACAAACGGGAGTTTTTGACGGAACGGCGCCGCCGCTAACGTGTCGAAAAGCTCCTTTCGGTTGTGAGCCGAAATGATCCTAGATTCCTGGATTTTAAAAGGCTTTATGCCGGTTGTTGAATGAACTATCACAGAACATTAAGCTCACACATGATAGGCCGCGCCATGTCTCAACGTAGGTTTATCGGGTATGTGACAAGATAATCGCGATGCTGACTTGAAGAGGCGGAGTCACGCATTCAACTTCTGTTTGCCTGGCCGTTCTAATTCATGACTTGAAAGGAGGGGGGAAGTTTGATATCATTCGGCATGGAGTCTTGCCTCTGCTTGAATCTATATAAGTTTAGGACGCGTCATCGTTGGGGATTCCCCAACAGGGGGGGGTCGTATTTGGTCGCTGTGTGAAGGAGGGGGGGGGACGTATTTGGTTCGAGGACAATTTAGTTTAATCTTGAGAATGTTCAGTCAACAAAGACAAATGATAAGACTTCTTAACAAGGCTAATGGTTGAGTTGTGTTGTATGAATGCCTTGTGAGGAACAAACTGTACAATTTAATATTGCAGCTTTTCGAGGTGTGCATAGGACTAGCACTGGGCAGTGTCTTCGGACGTGAGTTTCATCCTTCTCACATAAACCGCAAACCGTCAGCTGAAAATCATCTAAGAAAGATTGCGGCGTGGTTTCCGAGACTAGCTGTCTCAATGGAGAAAATACCGGTAAGTTCATTTCTGAATTCAGTGTTTCGAAAACCAGATCAAGAGTTTCCAGAAAACTATGGAAGAAACATACGTGCCATACATACCACTGAAAGAGGGATATATGAAAATGTAGGTTTACGATTCGAGTTTAAATATTGTAGTGTAATATTATACTTGAACAAGTCTATCTTTTGGTGGGAAAATATACTGGAGCGATTTTCTTCTACCATACGTTCTCATATGTTCGTTAACGATTCCTTGTGTTATGGTTGGATCAAGATAAATTTCAAGAACGTAGAATCCTGGAACTCGTCTCACTGGGTTATAAGTGGGGACCATACAGCTTGAATTCGGGTATAAATCTTAAAGGCAATTCCCGCGACCACAGCTTCATAGGTAATACAGTTCAAAAATAGAATTGCCGTGTGTTTGTTGACTTATTGAAGGAGAAGGAAGCACGAAAAAGCGCCCGGAATAAGACCCTCTTTATTGCAATTGATCATGATCACCGGACGAGCGTAAGGTGGTCAAGATCAATTGAGAATTGCGAAAGGCGGCGATACACTGATAAGAGACGCGACAGGCGAGAGAGCGCAATGGCAATGTCACAACGACACGGTCACTGGAGGCCGGCATCGGGCGCCAATGGGCCTAAAACCTGAGCGCGCTGCGTTTTGCTTGCTGTTTTTCAACTTTTAAAAGCGGTATAGCCTCTGACGTTGCCTGCTTGACCGTCGTGCACGGTTATGAGAACCTAGCCCTAGTTTATCGCGGAACGTGCCTTCAAGCCCTAGAAGACCCGCTTGAACTCCCGAGCTCTCAAACGATTCGAACGCATGAACACATTACACATTGTGGCACGAGCTTGTTGGGTGGGTAGTTCTATTTTGCTGATGTTCCAACCTTCCCGTCTTTACCCATATCTAACCATGGACATAAACAATCTAAGTGCCCTCCGTCCCAATACCGCTGCCATAGCCATGTGAATTATGTACGCAACCACGAGTACGGTGTCTCAGGGGTATGGTCGATAAAAATTCGTCTTTTCATGTCATCATAAAATATGAAAAGATGAATCACTCGAACATGTAAAAAATCTGAGGAGCGAACCCCGCCACAGGGCGGGACAAACGCTGAAAAATAAGACGAAGACTAAGACACGAACATGTATCCTCGGCTTTACAACTATATAAGGACAAAACTTGCGGCACTCAGAACTTAAAGTGGCAAACGAGCTTGTAATTTTGCGTTCTGAGGCCTGGGGTCTAGGTCCCATACGTTCCTGTTGTGACGGCAGAAACACTGAAGGCGTCTGGCAGTGTTGTGAGCACTCCGCAAGCTTTTTGACGACGCCATGTTGTGCCCGAACTGCTTCCGAAAGCTCCCTCTTTGGGTGATGGAGATGGCTTTCGCTAAGGCAGCGCTACAAGTGAATTATGTACGCAAGCACGAGTACGGTTGCTCGTTACGTAGCGCTACAACTTGTACCAAACTCCAGCTTCCTTTCATGTTTTTTCTTTCTGAATTCAACCCCTTTCTCTTTGTTTCTCATGTTTATCTGATGCTGAGCTCCTCTTTTCTACTTTATCACATTTTAATGTAGTTAATTTAACAGCGATCCGTCCTCGTATAGAATGAAAACAATTTCGCAATCGGGATCAACACGAGGCACCACTGCAAGACATCAAACATCAATAGCAACTCTGAAACTAAATAATTAAAGTCGAAAACGATATATAAAATCAATCATCACAGTGTTCTGTATCAAAAACTACATTAAAATGTGATAAAGTAGAAAACAGGAGCTCACATCAGATAAATATGAGAAACAAAGAGAAAGGGTTGAATTCAGAAAGAAAAAACATAAAAGGAAGCTGGAGTTTGGTACAATTGTAGCGCTACGTAGCGCTACAAGTCTGAACGCTGCCTAACCCCCCTCCCAACCACCTCATTTCCACGCATGCTCAAGTACGAACCACCGTCCCTGACGATTTTATATGAGTTCTGTTGAAAGTATAGTTAAGAATGGGGGCAATCAGTGCGGTGTCAAGAGTAGCGGTAGGTGCCTGCTTTCTTGCGTGCCAGTGGTCATCCGTTGAGCTGCGTTCATAGCAGCAGCCTCGGCCAGCGTACGCTAGCGTTTCCAGCGTTCGGCAGCGGCAGTGACAAGGAAAGGATAGATATCGATCTAGCGTTTGCCAGCGTCACCAGCGTGCGCTAGCGTAGCGAGGGCAAGGAAAGTATAGGTATCGATCTAGCGTTTGCCAGCGTTTCACTAGCGTTTGCCAGCAGCGGGGAGTAGAGAGTATGGGAGAGTAGCAGAAACAGCTCGACTAGGCCCGCTATGAAATTGCGGCGTGTGTAGCCGCAGCGCACTATTAATACTGAAAGTTATATAAAATAGAGCAATCTCCAACGCGTAGCGCTTCCAGCGTACGCCAGCGGCAGTGCCGGGGAGAGGATGCATATCGATCTAGCGTTCCCAGCGTCACCAGCGTCACGCTAGCGTAACGCTAGCGTACGCTAGCGTTACGCCAGCGTTTCTCCAGCGTTTCACCAGCGTTTTGCTAGCGTTTGCAGCGGCAGGGGAGTAGAGACTATGGGAGAGCTGGAGGGTACAAAACACATCGATTGCGCGTCTCTCACGGCCACATAGTCTCTACAATACACATCGCGCGTCTCTGACGGCCACATAGTCTCTACAATACACATCGATTGCGCGTCTCTGACGGCCACATAGTCTCTACAATACACTTCGATTGCGCGTCTCTTACGGCCACATAGTCTCTACTCCCCTGCCGCTGCAAACGCCAGCAAAACGCTGGTGAAACGCTGGCTTACGCTGGTGACGCTGGGAACGCTAGATCGATATGCATCCTCTCCCCGGCACTGCCGCTGGCGTACGCTGGAAGCGCTACGCTGCCGCAAAGTATAAACGCAGCCTAATTATGCAATTTAACCAATTTAGTGCACGGTATTAGTAGTGCGGTGCGGCTACACACGCCGCAATTTCACAGCACGCCTAATCGAACTGTTCGCTTCTCCTACTCTCCCATAGTCTCTACTCCCCGCCGCTGCAAACGCTAGTGAAACGCTGGGAAACGCTAGATCGATACCTATCCTTTCCTTGGAAACGCTAGCGTACGCTGGAAAAGTGGATGCAGCCTCAGTGGACGGCTGAGGAAGAAAACAAGTAGTGGAGCGGCCGCGGGTGAACCCAGTCCAATTCCCTTGAAATTGTGCTTGCTATATTGTGACTATATCAGCTACAATTAATGAGTTGAAGTAAAGCACCACTAGTATTGCAGAATGAAAAGCTACGACAATGCATGTCTATTGTTCGACGAGTCGTATGCGCATGATGTGCAGCTGCTTCACAGCAAAGAAGCAGCAATTCGTCACAAACTACAATTTTCCAAGGCATTCCAACAGGCCGCATCACAAACGTTAGCAAACATGAGCATGTAAGGTATACTACCTTTGAGAATTCCGTTACATAGCTTGTTCATTGCGTGGACTAGTTTCTGGATTAAAAAGTGGTTAGGCTTTGGAGGAACGCGCGAACTAAAGGCGGTGTGCGTACTAACCTAGGGGAGCGTTCATACTTCGCGACAGCAGCGGCGATCGCGGCGATCGTCGGTACGCGGCAGAGCGCGCCCTATTACTATTACTTGGACCGCTCTGAGTGCTTTTGAGAGGAACCTACTCAATTCCGTTTGTTTTTATTTCTGTCAACTGCAATTTAATTTAATTGCCTCTGGTATAAAGCTTGATTTGACACAATGAAAGGTGAACCCAACTCAATGGCTTTTCTTTTCTGATTCAGGATAGATATGAGCAAAAAGCTAGAGAGCTTCATTTAGGGTAAGTTTCTTATTGTTTCTTTTTTCATTCTTCGAGCTTATACATGAAGTTATAAGGTTTTCTCCTGTTGATGTTGCATAAAAGAATTAGTGTTTTGGTTTCCTAGGTGAGTTTCTTTCTCTTTCTTTTTTCCGCTATTCGAAAATCTGTAAGCTATGAATATTCTGATAGCTGAAAGAGTTTAGCCAATAGGAAACTTTCAAAACACTTACATAAATTGAAACAATGGAAAAAAAAGAAACAAAAAGAAGCTCACCTAGGAAATGAAGTCGCCCTTATCCCGGCCTAAAAAAATGTGAAGCCCTCCCCCTTCCCCCTCCTCCCTTGCTCATATTCCAGATCCTCTTAAGTTCAGAAAGTCACAAGTTCAGTTAGTGGTTATTATTAAGGGAGGAGAAGGTCTCGCATGTTGGATTCCCTTATTATCAGAACGAGCGGTCCAAGAAATAGCGCTGGGGAGCGCTCTATCATGTACCGACGATCGCAGCAATCACTTCCGATCGCCGCTGCTGTAGCGAAGTACGAACGCTGTCTAAGAGTGAGCTCAACAGACCGGTCGCCCCAAGTTCAGACCATGCTGCAGATTTGTAATAACTTTGGTTTCTCTGAGAGAAGGTGCGAAAATCTGTCTCAAGGTCCTGCAAGGGAGTGGCTTTTTAGAGTTGAGCACTAGATTACCTACGAGGCATACCCAGCCATAGAGCTACGGCTTTGTCAACTTTCGGATAGCAGAGTGAACGTATTGGCTGATTCCAACGCGCGAGTGGAAAAATTGGTTTGGAGCTGGATCTGAGGATGACCATGTTTCGAAAAACGAGCTGGATTCTGATGACCCATTCTCGCTCAACGGAACGAACATCTCTGAATTCTTTGGCTGTATGAACCTGGGTCGTAAAATAAATATGACGATTATAAGAGATCGTGATTGAACTCCACACGAGGTTGTCAATTCACCTTTATTGGCTTACGTTTCGGCGAGATCGCCTTCTTCAGAGCCTGAAAGGATCGAAGCAATTCATGACTACCCGACCAAACGTCTTCACTACCCCACTGAAGTTCGAGAACATTACAGGCATCTAATCATAAGAGGGGCACACACCGCAACACAGTCCGATCTTCGAGACCAGCGAGCCGGCAGTAGGACCTCCTCGGACTGTTCCTCATTCAGGGTCACTCTTGGAAGGCCATCCTTATATAAGGTCTCAGCTCCCGCGTTATTGTGACGCATTCTCCCCTCCGGTTCATTTTTGGATTGCTGACCTCAATCCAAAATGCCTCGAGGGTTTTGCGTGCGGATGTCTGCGATTCTCGCGCCAAGACCCTGACCTCTACTCCAAAATCGTCCCTCGCCTTAAATCCGAACCCTGTGGCCCCTAAGGCAGTAGACAAACGTGACCTACTCTTGCCGTAGTGCTCCTTCACCCTCACGCTGATCGGCCTCGATGTTTCACCGATGTACTCATCCCCGCAACTGCAACAGGTGATCTTGTAGACCACCCCGAGATGGTGCAGTCGCCCTCCCTGCCAGTCGGACAGACAACACAATTAGGAGTTGGATGGTCATAAAGCCGACTTCTAATCAGGCGACGGTCAATATGATGAGAGACTTAGAAATAGAGCTAGCAGGGGGAATTGGGCGACCTGGGCATTCAAGATCATCAAGAGAATCCTTCCTCCACGGTCCTTCCTCCACTAACCTGGGCAGACACCTGGACTCGGCGCAAGCAGGACGATAGTGCAGTGAGCGTCATTCACCACGCATTTGTCATCGTTGGGTCTTCCCCCTACACGCGAATGAAAGAGGAATCCGGTGCTTTGCTCTTCGCCGACGATCATCTGAGCCTGGGTTTCACGAGAGGTCACGCGATCATTTGTACACCCACTGATCCGATAACTAGATTATTCGGGAAAAAAATTAAAGGCAATTCCCGCGACCACACTTCATAGGTAATACAGTTCAAAAATAGAATTGCCCTGTGGTTGTTGACTTATTGAAGGGAAGGAACCACGAAAAAGCGCCCGCAATAAGACCCTCTTTATTTCAATTGATCATGATCACCGGACGAGCGTAAGGTGGTCAAGATCGATTGTGGATGGCAAAAGGCGGCGAGACACTGATAAGAGACGAGAGAGGCCAGAAAACGACGGGCGAGAGAGCGCAATGGCAATGTCACAACGACACGGTCACCGGAGGCCGGCATGGGCCTATCGGGCGCCAATGGGCCTAAAACCTGAGCGCGCCGCGTTTTGCTTGCTGTTTTTCAACTTTTGTAAAGCAGCATAGCCTCTGACGTTGCCTGCTTGACCGTCGGGCACGGTTATGAGAACCTAGCCCTAGTTTATCGCGGAACGTGCCTTTAAGGGTTTCATGTACGCCCTCTCCACCAGCTGTTGTCGTTTACCCGTTTCAACAGTTGGTGAATAAAAGACTGACGGCGCATCAAAGCCAGCCTCACTGACACGCCCGTCATCCGTGGCGAACAGGCCAGGGAAGGATTTCATGACCACGCGGAGTCGCGGCTGTTTCCCTCTGTAATCTGTAAAAGCTGTTTGCCTGCAGTGAAGCGCACCCTCGCAGTAAATCGCTATGCCATCACGTTATCGAAATATTGTGCTCGCTTGAGTTTCCAGCCATGTTCTTCATTCTGGTGTAGGGCCTCGATTGTCATGACGATTTTGTTTTATTTGCATGATTAGAGGGGTCTTATAGCAATTATAGTGCAGAGAAACATGCACAGAAATATAGCAAGGAAATATCACTGTCGCAAAAAAAACCATCGCAATCGCGTTTCGAGAGTAGTTACACGGTATCTGCAATTCTCGCACGCGACGCCGCGTAGTCCTAGCGCCACATACGCGAACAAGATCGCAAGTCCCGTTACTAGAGAAAACCACCGCAAACCTCAAATAACAGCCTCCAGTGTGACAGTGAAAATTAGTCACTCCCATTGACAGTTCCAGACCTCATGAGCGTTTCGCGGTTTGTGTGCACATCGGAAGAAGGATGCCATTGACGCATGGAATGGACCACACTATGCATGATATTGTTAAAGCAGCACGCAATATTGCCACTAAAATGGTCAGTTTAAAGCCATACGTGCTTATTCGCGGTTGCTCAGTGAACCTCTTACAGAAATTGAAAGCCTTTTACATATTCGCTGATAGGCAAGAATTTGCCGAAGGAATGGCTGGCATACTAAGGATAAACGTCGAATGGCAACCAAACGTGGGTTTTTCTCTCAACTCAAGAAAAGTTCTTTATCATTGCGAGGGTACAAATTTTTATGTCATACAAGCAACCACCCAGTTCTTAGGGTCACAAACCTCTCCATAATCCGCCTTGGACGCACAGAGATAGCGCATGCATTGACAGCTTCATAGACTGCGGGCTATCAAGGAGTTGACGTACTGACTCTCTCTCTTCTTGAACTTACGAGTACTACTTGACCAACCAGCTTACAGAAACAATTACAATCTTTAATACAGTGTTGAAGGCTCCCTCTCTTCTACAACCAGGGTACAGCATCGTTGTGCAAAACCCATTGGGGAGCGGCCGTGCTTGGCCGCTTGGGGAGGGTGGGAGGGGGGTCGTAAACGCAGGGTCGGTGAGCACCAAACAGCACAAAAGTGTCATCGCTAAGTTTGATGGAGCGGACGGAAAGCTGCAGAGGACTCGGATGTAAGGAAGACTACAAAATATTAAACAATTGATTAGCACATCAATAGTTAGCATGAACTCGTAAGTACGTAGATGACTAAATAATACATCTCAAACAGATTCGTGCGTATCGACCTTTCCAAATCCTAAACAAACATCTGCCTTGCATGGACAAATCTCGCCTACAAATCAGAAGTTACACCTTTCCACCAACCTCTGCGTAGAAGCGTGATGCATGCTCGGACCATATCGATCGATCGTGACCAAATTATGTTTAACGGGAAAATGTGCTTCGAAGGCATATGAAATTTGCGAATGAATATTCTTGCAATGGCAGAGTCGAGCTTTTGAGTGGCTCATAATGTCGCCGAAGGGTAACCCATCTGAAATATCTCTTAAACTAGTAAGGTCTTCAGGAAAACTGTAAAGCTTATTGGAAAGAGAAAAGATAGGGCGGTTTCAAGACGATTTTAATCCTGATGAAATTGCGTTCGAAATAAGTAATCCTCGTGTGAAGCATAAAACTTCCGTAATATTTCACGGACGGAGGAAGATCCATATTGCGAGTACGCAGAAAATGCATCAATAAATACATTGCTTCAACTTCCCCCTTCCGTTTCTCAAAAGCTCCACGTATAAAAAAGCTATCACCCTCAGAAAAAGCTCAGCAATTCCAGCCGGCCAACAGATCTGCTCCACCACTAATTTGCCATGGAATCATAACGCGGCCGCAAGCGCTTGCGAGTCGTTACGTATCTAATCCTTCTCGTCAGAGCAAGCAACTAGAGCCCGAAAATGGGTCGTACCAGGATCCTTTTTCGGGGAGGGGGGGGGGTTTACTGACACTGCCATTTTTTCACTTATCACGATGTACCCTGTCTTACAACTTGCCGCGCCTGTCAAAACGCTAGAGTGTCACACTCCTGCAGCTACATATCTACACTCCTTGATCACAGAAACTCATGCCTTACAAGGGAATGGTTTGAACTTCCCATGGAACTTTGAATGGAGACCTAGGTACATCGATAGAGCCTCGAATGCTGATTACGAATATGCAGATTAAAAGTGCTACGGGGACCTCCCAGACGAGATCTGGGTGGTCAAAGTTTGAGTTCTGGCTCGTAAGCGCTGCTGATCGATTGCATCCGGTTGGCGCGAAAATTTTTGCTTCGCTCCGTATAAGAGCTTCAACTCTAATTTTCGAAATTCTTCCGAATTTACGGCCCAGCAGGGCAAGTAGATCAAGTACATCAAGTATACGACGTACTCGATCTAGTATGGATTTGGTCATATCTGCCCTCTCTGAACATATTACCCATCCGACAATTCAAAGTTTTGCCCAGAATCGCAATTTGGCCAGACGAGCGTTTTTTCGTCGAAGGATGTGATATTCGTGTTCAGGGGGTCGAAATCTCCATGAACGAATTTCTCTGCTAAACTTTGAATTGTCGGATGGGTAATATGTTCAGAGAGGGCAGATATGACCAAATCCATACTAGATCGAGTACGTCATATACTTGATGTACTTGATCTACTTGCCCTGCTGGGCCGTAAATTCGGAAGAATTTCGAAAATTAGAGTTGAAGCTCTTATACGGAGCGAAGCAAAAATTTTCGCGCCAACCGGATGCAAACCCGCATGCGTTTGACTTGAAAGCGAGACCATTACCACGAGGCCACGGTGGCACTGCCGAGGCATCGATCAGCAGCGCTTACGAGCCAGAACTCAAACTTTGACCACCCAGATCTCGTCTGGGAGGTCCCCGTAGCACTTTTAATCTGCATATTCGTAATCAGCATTCGAGGCTCTATCGATGTACCTAGGTCTCCATTCAAAGTTCCATGGGAAGTTCAAACCATTCCCTTGTTAGGCGTCCTCAAGACAGGCACCAAGTAACATCACAACTGTATAAAACATCTTTACTAGCTCCATCGAATAAGGCATCCGACATATTTGAAGACCTCACTATCTTTGCACATTCGAGTTTTACTCTCAGGTCCATATTTCAACATTTACGCAAGTGATGAATATGTATGCTGTTTCGAAATTATGTGGTGCCGTACTGCTGACTGAAAAGGAATCAACGCATGGCTTTTGGATTGGATTTTTCGCTCCAAAACAAGAGCATGTGTATTTCATGCAGTCCAAGAATTCCGACCATCGGAAGCGACTATTTTTGTAAGTGTCCTTTAAAACGATTCCTTACCCTCATTATCGGTGAGAAGGAGTAAACGTTTCATTTGGACATGGCATAGGGTGGGTATGGAAACTCGTGGGACGACTCATCTTCTTTATCTGCTTGAACAAGGACGTTACCTCAATTGTCTACGAATGGAAATATAACAAGGATAAGGGATAGTAATGTCTTCGCCGTTCATCAACCGCTTTGTGGATGCGGCACGCATCCTAGTTCCATTCAAAATCGTATGGCTTTTGGGCACTATTCAACTATTACTACCCCAGTTTTGCGAAAACAGGCCGGATCTTGATCGACTTTTTTCTACGGGGGTGGATTTGGCTGAAAGTTGGGTTCTAGGGGTAATTCGACCTCCTGAACACGAATATCACATCCACTTGGCCTGAAATTGCCTGGCGCCCGCGCCATAGGCGCCAGTGATTTGGGGCATTTTGGCGCCGGCGCCCGTAGCGCGGACGCGGAGCGGTTTCAAGCCGAGGGAATGTGATATTCGTGATTAGGAGGTCAAACTACCCCTAGGTACAAGTTTTCAGCGGATTTCATACTTTGGCGCCGGCGCCTGTGGCGCGGGCTTCGAGAGGAGCGGATGTGATATTCGTGTTCAGGAGGTCGAATTACCCCTAGAACCCAACTTTCAGCCAAATCCACCCCCGTAGAAAAAAGTCGATCAAAATCCGGCCCGTTTCCGGAAATCTGGGGTAGTAATAGTTGAATAGTGCCGCTTATTGTATTCTATGTGACCTATACAATGAACTGCGGGATCCAGCCGATTCAATTCAGCCTTATCCTGCCAGGCGAAGCTAGTACCAATTTAGCGTGCCGGGGGAGGGAGAGTTCTTCGTTGGCTTAAAGACACATGGTACGCTCAAACACATTGAGGGTGTATGAGACTATCAGCCCCCAGCTGTCGATGTGTCGTGGTCCCTCCGCCCAAAACTGCAGGTCAGAGTACGGTGCTTCTGCAATATCCCTCAGAGGCCATTCCCACAGAACATGACAATAAAAACGGCCTAAGCGTCCCACTCGTTAGTTTGAAGTATTTCTATAGCATTAGAGCCGGATCGCAGAAATGCACACGCGATTTTAATTTATTGCGTTTCCTTAGTTTTTTCAATTTTGTTTTATTTACATCTACATTCGTTGTTCTTCATTTCTAGCCTTTGTCATCTTCATCACCTTCTATTCGGACTTTGAAGCATGAGCAATACCTCAAATGTTAGGAAATTGCGTTTTGCTTGTATTGTCATGTTTTATTGTCATGTTGTCCGTTTTTATTGTCATGTTCTGTGGGAATGCGCGGCCTCTGAGGGATATTGCAGAAGCACCACAGTTGCTCTTGAGTTCTAGCCCTCGTCATCATCTTCGGTTCTTATTTTGCAAAATGTTATCCGCATAAAGAAATTGCGTTGTACTTGTATTCCAAAGCGCAATTACAGGACTTGGCAAAAAGCCAAGAGAGCTGCACGCGACCGCGCCGCGCGGACGGTGTTAGTAAAACGTGAGTTTGCGAAACGGGCGGCGTAGCAAGGAATTACGACTTTCCCACGGCCCCGTACTCTGACCCCGTGCAGTTTTGGGCGGGGGGGGGGACCACGACACATCGACAGCTGGGGGGCTGATAGTCTCATACACCCTCAATGTGTTTGAGCGTACCATGTGTCTTTAAGCGAAAGTCGTCCTATATTTGAATCGGAAACTATGACCGCACGAGTGAAAAGCGCGCTTTTTGTCACTACACACCTCTGCCCTGGATAAAGAACAAAGAAGGAAATTTGATGAGAACAAGGATAAGGAGAAGGGGCAAAATAGATGGAGGACCTTGATAGGTGGTGCTCTGAGAGTGCTAAATCCCGCGAATGAGAATGAAGCTGCCGCACTACCGATCGAAATCCGTAATTTTTTAGATAGTATCTTCGCCTTGAACCGAACTTTTCAAATATTCTAAGCGTGGCGTCAGCCTTCTATGTTGTTCCTCAGAATAGACTCTGGCCCTCGTTGCAGTGCTACGTACAGAGACATAGCTTCGAAAACTTACCAGTAACACAGCAAAACCTCTTCCCATGCTTCCCTTGGTTCGCTCAGACTCGCGCATTTCATATAGTGCCCAGAAGATACTGAGGCACCGCATCCTTCTCTAAAACGATGCAGATGTTAGTTCCCTTAAACTGCACAGAGTGGCTCTGAAAGTAAGGCATAACAAAGGTGCGTTTTGGGCCGTGAGAACTTTCATGAAACATCCATTCAAAGCGCAGGAATTTCGGCCCAAAAACTCCTGGTCATAAGTGAGGGGGACGTCCCTGTTTCTTTCTTTCCGCTTACAAGTGAACTTACAAATACTGGTCATATCATGATAGTATATCAGACCAGTAATGCTATGTCATTTTCAGGCCAAAATGGAAGGCATATTCGGAAGAAGTACCTAAGGTGAAAGGGAAAGCCTAGAATGCCAGTTCCTGGTCATGATCCTGTACTTTGCTAGTCATTTCTGTAACAGTCGAGCCTATAGTTCTCTCGATTTTTAATTTCTATCATTATATTGAAACTGGGTTTCTACATATTATCTTTACGAGCTAACAGGTAGTAGCTTATGTTGAGTGTTTTACGTAAGAGCACCTACATACTGGTTGACTTCGGGATAGCATCTTGCCATCAACATACAATTCTTTGCAGGTACGAGCTTTTGTAACCATTACTCAGCCTTTATTTCTAGTCCTCCTACGATTTACCTCTGATCGCTCCCTTATTCAACTTTCTTCTTCTTCTCCCTAGCGTTAGTCCCGCGCCGTCGCAGGGTCCGCTGTTCTTGTTAGACGTCGCCACTTGTTCCGATCTGCATCTTCTGCCGTGGCTTTCACTTCAGTGAGGTCCTTCTTGATGACGTCCCTCCATCTTTTCTTTGGGGCTCCTCGTGGTCGCTTGCCCTCTGCTTCGAATTCCAATGCCTTCCTTATTGGGTGGTCCTCAGGCCTTCTCAGCACGTGCCCATACCATCGCAGCTCGTGCCTTCAGCTGGATCGGAGCCGTCTGTGTGACCGCCCTGACGTCCTCGTTTCTGACTCTGTCGAGTCGTGTCCAGCCGCAGGCCCATCTCAGCATCCTCATTTCAGCTGAGTGGAGCTGCCTTTCATGGTTCTTGCAGATAGGCCAGCACTCACTGCCGTAGAGCATTGTAGGCCTTACCACAGCCCGGTACACCTTGCCCTTGAGCGTTCTCGAGCACCGCGGTCGCACAGGATGCCAGTGGACTCCCTCCATTTCATCCAGGCTGCGTTGATTCGGGCTTCACCGCCTGGTCCACGCTGCCATCAGCTGCTAGGTCGCTCCCCAGGTACTGGAAGTCCTCGACCCTTTCGATGCTCTCGCCATGGCGTCTACGATGGGTTCGTTACACTCTTCAGAGCTCAGGAACTTGGTCTTCTTCACGTTCAACCGGAGTCCATTCTCAGCGAGCACATCCTGCCACCGCTGCACCTTGTCCTGGAGTTCCTCCCTGCTGTCCGCTATCAGGGCGATGTCGTCAGCGTAGAGGATGGTTTTCAGTGGTCCCTCCATGAGTTCTTTTGCCATGACATCTAGAGTCAGGAGGAAGAGGAACGGGCTGAGGGCTGATCCTTGGTGTACCCCAACCGTGATGTTTACCTCCTTCGTCAAGCCGTGCGGGGTGCGTACAGCTGCTTTAGCCCCATCGTACATATCCTTCACTATGGAGACCAGGTGCTCCGGAACGTTACGTTCTCTAAGCGCTCTCCAGAGTACAGGCCGAGGCAGGCGGTCGAATGCCTTCTCAAGGTCCAGGAAGGCTAGGTAGCAGGGTCGCCGCTTCTCTCGGTACTTCTCCATCAGCTGTCTGGCGATGAAGATGGCATCGGTGGTGGACCTCTCGGGCATGAAGCCGAACTGTTCCTGCGAGATAGGGACAAGTTCCCTCAGCCTAGTGTTGACCAGGCGCTCGTACAGCTTCATGGTATGGAGCACTCCGTCGCGTCCCCTTTCTGTTTGAAGATGGGGACGATTGTGCTCCTCCACGCATCTGGCATCCTTCCTTCAGCCGTTACGTTGTTTAGGAAGTCTGTTAGCCAACTCACCCCAAGCTCTCCCAGGGCCTTCCATGCCTCTATCGGTACCCCGTCTGGACCCACTGCTTTCCCAACTTTCATTCTCCCTAGCTCACGGCGGACTTCATCCTCTGTCCAGGGAGTGATGGGGCCTGCCGTCGCCTCTATCTGTGGGCTGTCCTTGCGGGGGAATTCTTCGTTCAGTAGTCCCTCGAAGTATTCTTCCCACCTCTTTCTGACTTCGGCTGGTTTCCTGAGAATGGCCCCGTTGCTGCTCTTCACAGTCTTTACGACCCTGATGTCCTGAGCCGCGATGCCGAGCTTTAGCCAGGCGGAAGACGAACTTGTCCCCTTCTCGGCCTTCCAGCTTCTCGTACAGGGCGTCCATTTCCGTATTCTTGGCCTTAGCAACGGCTGCCTTGGCGAGTCGCTTGCAGCTCTTGTAGGCAGCGTAGTCTTCTGGGCTCCGTGTCTTTTGCCAGCGTTTATATGCTTCCTTCTTCTGCTTGACGATCCCCTGGACTTCCTCGTTCCAGAACCAGGCTGCCTTGTCTCTGATACCACCTCGCGTCTCTCCCAGGACTTCCTTGGCACACTGTAGGATGACCTCTGCTGCGTAGGTCCAGGTGTCCTGGACTGGCCCATGTGGGTCTGGGAGCCCAGCCTCCAGTATTCTTCGGCCGAGGCTATCCTTTTCTACCTTGCGCATTTTCCACCACCGAATTCTTCGCTCTGCTCTCACCTTGTCTTCTTGGGGAGGTCTATGGCGATGTCTGCCAGGAGAGGCCTGTGCTGAGGGCCCAGCTCTTCCCCAGGCAGTACCTTGATATCCTTGACGGTTTTGAGAGACGATCTTCTGACCAGGACATGGTCGATTTCCGTTTGTCTCCCTCCACTGCTGTAGGTTATCTTCTGAGTCCTCCTTTTCGCGAAGCTGTGGCTAGGTCAAGGATCCGTTCTCCCTCAGCGTTCTTTGCACCTATTCCTTGGCCTCCGTGCACCCTTTCTAGACCCCTTCTGTCATTTCCCACATGGCCATTCAGATCCCCAGCTATGGTGAGGTAGTCATCTTCCGGAACCGATCTTATGGCCTCGTCCAGGGTCAGGTAGAACTCATCCTTTTCCGCCTCGGAGCAACCGGATTGTGGTGCGTACACGGTCAGTACCCCAGTACCCTTCCTTCGTGTCCATTCTCACTCCCATGATCCGATCACTGATTCTGTTCACAGAAGAGACGCAGTCCTTGAGGGATTCTGCCACCGCTATGGCCACGCCATTCCGTTTGGTGTCTGCTCCATTGTAGAAGAGTTTGACGCCTTCTCCAATCTCGCGGGCCTTCGCACCCTTCCATCGCGTTTCCTGAAGGCATAGGACTTGGATATTCCTGGTCGGCAACCTCACGAGACTTCCCGGTAAGCGACCCCACGTTCAGGGTCCCAATTCGAACTAGCTTCTTTGGCCGAGGTCGTTCACCCCTCGGTAGCCCTCGCATACTGACCACAGAACTCGGGCGAGGGTTCTGCGCGCCACTTCCGGGTGACGTCCTAGCATTAACACTGATTCTATTGCGACTTGTCATGATTGTTGTGACGGGTTCCTCCATCAGCCGGCCTGTCAACCTGGGCCTGACGCTGGTATCGTCCCCATTTTTGCAATTTTTGCAAGGCAGGTTTGTGCCTCGGCAGGGATTGAACTCGTGGCTCAGGGTGTGAACGTGAGTCTACACTCTTAACCACTCGGCTATCCCTGCCTCACTCCCTTATTCAACCGTATCAGCCAAAAACATGACTTGTTTCACTGCCTCAGCATTGAATTACAGTGTTGCTCTTCTTTCATAAAGCTGATGAAGTTGATGCATATTTGTTTGGTGTGGAGGCGTGCCGAGGACTGCGGGATTTCAGCTCCCATTTTTCGTTCTGAGTGATCCGCATGCGTCATTCTACCTACGCCAGCGTTCTGTCGCAAATTATCTTCAAGCAACAGAATTCAACACGTAATCGTCGTCCTGCAGACAGGAGAGACTTATGAAGGTCATGTGTGTACTCACTGGACGGAATAGTCACCTACTTTCTTTATCGGTGATGTGCCACACGCGTCTTGAATATGTGCGAAGCAATACTATAGTTAATAGCAGCAATATCACTGAGGAGGGATGGTCGTGGAGACCGCTAAAAAAAGGTGCACATCTCAAACTTTGGTGAATATTTATTGCGAAAAAATGCGACTGACATCAAGAGCATAATTCAAACTAACGTAAAGGAGCTATAAGCCACTAAGTGTAGGACCGGAATTTTTCGAAAAACTACAGTACTTAGCTTCGTTGCAGGACCAGCTACCGTACTCTTGTGGCACATTGCGGGCATTCCAAGCTGGCCTAAATTTACATGCGCTTGCTTTTGGATTCAGAGAGAACGGAAGGTAGCCATTTGTCAAAGAGAGGACTATGAGAGGGATCAAACAGTCTTTCTGCCTTTTTGTAGGGTCAGTTGCATATACCTGACAAGTTAGCATATCGTTCCCACATGCTGCAAGGAAAGGAACTTTTGAAATGGTTTAAGATCAACTTGATCAAAAGTACATATGATCTTGATCAGTATATTTTATTAAGCAGAGGCTGAAAAGGAGATAGCAGTAGATGCTTTCAAACATGCGGATATTTTACGGTTCCTGCTCCGGTTTCTCCTGATATAAATAGGTGATGTATCCGTACACTCATTTCATTTTTTTTCAGGAGTTGATCGGCATACGACCCCAGAGCAAACTGAGTACGAATCCTAGCCTTAGAGCTGTATCTTCATCTCTCAGCAATCAAAAATTATCAAGCTGAAGAAATGTCTGCGGTTTCGGAAGCATTCAGTATTTCCTCCTGCATATCGTGAATAATGCACACAATAACACACACACACACACACACACACACACACACACACACACACACACACACACACCACACACACACACCACACACACACCACACACACACAATGCTTCTGATGAAATGCACATAACACTTCCCTAGCTGGTCTCGTAGAAAATTGGCCTGCGCATATACACAGCAATAGAATCTAAAAAACGCAAAACTTTGTCCAAGTCAATACGTTCCGGACCGCGTGACACACATGGTGTGTCAAAAATCGTCTCTATGCGGTGTTTTATTCGATTAATTTGGCTTTCCCCAAGCCCGTTCTCGTTTACGGAAGATACCTACCTTACAAGCAATTGAAAAGAGGTAGGAAATTTCCGATGAATTACTGACGAAAAATTATGAATTGATTCAGAAATGTGCGCAGTGTGGCGGTTCGCAATGTGTTAATCTTCATCTTTATAATCTATGTAATAGACGTTTATCAACTTCTCCGAGTCCAGAGAATGCACGGTCGAAATTAGGCCACTTTGAAATGCCTTATGATGTGCTGGGAGTACGGTAGCAGGTCCCGCAACGAAGCTAAGTACTGTAGTTTTTCGAAAAATTCCGGTCCTACACTTAGTGGCTTATAAAGAAGCTTTTCAAGGTAATTGCACTAATCTAATTTGAAGCACACAGACCGGTGCTAACGTATTTGGGGGGGGACCACGCGGCTCGCGGCGTGCGATGACTCATCTGCTCTTCTGCTCCCTCCTCGGCAAAATAGAAGTAATTTTGTGTTTAGGACATGGATATAACACCGACCTAGCTATATTAATACAGTAACGCTAAAAAGTCCGAAGAAACAGTTGTGGGCTGGAAGATTTTTGAATCAACTACAAAATTTTGCTGTTTTGACTGTTATTGTTGACTACAAAAGATCAAACATTTGTTTTCGGCTTCCGTGGGATTTCTCAGCAAGTTCCCGGTGAACCTTGTTTGTTTTATTCTAATTTGACTGCTAGAATCGCGCTTCAAGTATGCCGATGAGTGAAGAGCCGATGAGTCATCACTCGCCGCGCGCCGCGTGGTCCCCCCCCCAAATACGTTAGCACCCACAGACCATTATGCGCACCTTGTAGTGTGCGTTTCCCTTACCTGGAGTCGTGGAGGTGGAGTGATAAAAAGCTGTAATACAGTTCTGAGTGATAGTGGAAAAGATAGTGATAGTGGAAAAGATAGAGTGAGTTCACAAATGGGCAGAATGGAATTTCAGATAAGAATTAGAGCGGTGAGCTGGTGGTGACGTCCGTTCCTCCAAGTGGTGCCACCGGGACCTGCTCGCTTTTGCGGGCTGAGCAGAACACGGACGAACACGAAAGCAGGCGACAGGCCTTCGTGACGGGCCGGCTTACGAACACCCCATGTCACATCATCATGTTTAACTATGCCTTATGAATTCGAGATAATGCTACGGCGTCCGCGGGAGCCGACGCGCACTCGCAAGGCCCGACGAGTGTGAAAAATATGCGAGGGTCCTCGTTGCAAGGACGGCATCGGGGGCAACCAGGCTAGTCCGAAAGACGTGCAGTGTGTCAAAGGCTCGTATTGCGACGCTGAATGTGGGGACGCTGACTGGACGCTCGTATGAGTTAGCAGAAGCCCTAGAGCGTAGAAAGATCGACCTCTGTGCCGTGCAAGAAACG
>MU948907.1:0-12576 GCA_036418165.1 Cooperia oncophora
ACGACAGCAACATTAATTGGCAGAACCCTTAAAGTACCCCATACGACAGGGATGAGGCCGCTCTTCATGTTGATCTAGTAGTTCTCCAGTATTTGCTTGAATCAACTCACTGGTGCCACGACAAGAATTACAAACAGATCCCATTAAGTCTTGAACTGCACCAATCAGGAAAAAAAGTTTGTAAGTAGACAGGCTCCTTAGCGGACATCGTATTATAACGAATAATAGCACAACGTTGATGAGTATTCCGACACCACATATAGTAGAGTTAATGGGTAGATAGACACTGAGCATTTTATCAAAGAACCTCTATCTGAAATACGATTTCGAATGGTAAACATATGAGTGATTAGTACAACAAAAACATCAGTAACTGGTATCACGTTGGTAAAAACCACAGTCCGGCGCAATTAGGCGAGTTATTTATATGTACTGTTAATCAAGAACTCGCTATACGCTACGTTGATATATTCGGAGTTCAAACAAATAATTCTTCGGTGCAAAGAAACGCTTTTCACAGAATTCGCTTTCAAATGACAGATCGTTTGGGTGAAGGTACTGTGTAACTCTACGTAAATGGAATGCACAGGAGAACACCCTGAAAGAGATCATTTTGATTCTGAGGACAATTATGCAAAGAGGAGAAATGCGCGTTTGGACGAGAGAGAGCAGACAGACAGAGAGCACAGAAAGTACTGTACTCAGCTACATTCGCGTTTGTCGACGGTCACATACTGGAATGACATTGTACAACTGATGGTGAGTATGCTTTTGCGCTTCTTTGTTATATATCGTCCTGAAAAAGTTACTAAGGTGACTCTTGGTTCAATCTGCTTCCCTGAAGAGCAACGAGCAAGGATACTCCCACATATTACAGGCGTTCTTTTTATGCACCTTTGAGTGACTTTGAGTGAAAAAGTGATACACTTCACGGCATCTCATCATTGACTTGAAGCAAGACCACGCGGTTGGCAAACCGCTGTAGTAGAATTCAGAAACGAAAAGAGGTTTGGTCAGAGACTTGACAGTGGAGGAAAAAATTAAAAGAAGCTGCCGGAAATGCAAAACAAGACTCCGTAGGTTGGACGAGTGTTCTGACCCTTTCGGAAAATCGGACTGCTGCCATATGCGTGGATCCGCTTACTCACGGTTGTTTCATTCCATTTTCCAACACTGCATTCCGTACAAGACTTGAAAAAAATGAAAAAAGCAAAGCAATTATTATAGTTCATAGCGAAAGTGGTCAAAACGCATCCTACCTCATGAAATGCATTGCTTTTCACTGCAGGGTGCCTCTCCCCAAAAAAGGTACGTCAGAAAAGTAGGACGTACTAGGTTTCGCAAAAGCGAGTCATAAGAGGGCGGAAATCACTGGTTGGTCCCAAACGGAACTCACTGGTTGGTCCCAAACAGAATGAATGGGCCTGTACTTACGGCAGCGGGCGCTCATACAGTAGCAAAAAAACTCGATAGAAGCTACGAAATCGCGTTTTCAACATCTATTGAGTCCCTACTCAATACCTAAGCAGTGAAAGGGCAACTAAACAGCAGAAATGCAACGAAAAACAACTGCTTAGCGTTCGCCATTTAGCTCACTTGCCACTAGACCCTTCATGCGCCGTAGAATTGATTGTGCAGGACCTCCAGGGGCATCCACGGTCGACTCTGAGTTCCTTGAAAAGCATGAAACAGCTCAGTCTACTTCATAACACTGACAGTTCTTGTACTTCATGACACTGATTAGTTTTTCAAGATTTCCCAGAGATGACTCATGGGTTGACGTAAAGGCTTCTAATCAGAGAATTTCGATTTTTTTTTAATTTGTTCTGACTTTTTTCCTCAATGTGTTTCGCCCCTGATGAGATACCGTGTATGCCTTCCACATTTCTGGTGAATATCTCAGAAATTCGCAAGATAGGACTGTTTGGCCCTGAAAGGAATTCGGTCAGGACGGGCTTTGTGTCGAGGAAAACAAGGAACTTACTTATCCCTGAGACGGCGTAGGCGTGTCATTTGAACCATGGCATAGAATATGTTGCTCGTGGGCTATTCTAGTCTGGGACAACTGTCATCATCGGAGAGATGACCACAATTGGGTGAAAAAGAAAATCGCACCAAAAGCACAGCCCCTTTAGTTGAAGTATGAAATCACGCCTACCCCATCTCAGGGATCCCCCTAGGCATTGGGTCAAGAATGCTCATCTCATGAACATAAGAAGAATATGAATATGAACAACATAATAAGTCAGCCGGCAAATGAATACGAGTTAGAATGAACACAAAGAAGGTGACGAACGGAACATAAAACACAAAAGCAATTTTTCGAATTGGTTATGTAGGACTTGAAACTTCTCAAACACAGTGTCAATTTCATGCCTGACACTGCTAGTTCTATCATTGCACAGGTTCCCCAGGAGAATAGCACCAGAGGCGACACAATAAACCCAGATTCACAAGAGAAAGCAGCCGACTTCTGAAGAATTTGGAGCAGATAGTGAAATCAAAGGTCTACAACGACCACTGCATTAGCCATCTGACTGAAGAGCAAGGTGTCGGCCCACTGTCCTGCGCTGGCTACCTCTCCACTCATTGCTTCGCAGCTATATCTCTTGTATGACCCAGGGTACAGCATCGTTGTGCGAAACACGTGGGGGTGAGGGGGGGGGTCGTGTTTGGCCATGAGGGAGGAAATTTGCCGCATCGAGAGAAGAATTTTCCCGCTTGTTGACTTTTCGTGATTTTTTTCTTCTGTTTCATGTGTACTATATACCACCCTTTCCCCTCCCCCCTCGCTCCTCGGAGAAATTTCGGTGAAAAACTGGAAAATTTGGGACATTGGTAGGTAGGTGCTGGAGAAGGGGGGCTCGCACCGAGACCCTCCCTTAGGTGGGGGTCGTACCCAGACCCTTCCTCGAGGGGCGGGGTGTGATATTGACACCATTTCATACAATCCTCTACCCTGTTCCTGACACTGCCCCGCGGATCGGGATTGCGACGACATCAAGTGCTCGTTGCCGGAGCTGTTTGCCTCATGCGCATCCTACGTTCGAATCACATGAAGATTCTTCAGAGGTGTAACGGTCAGAGCGGCTTTTGCTTTCGCTCATACGGTAGACGTTTTTTTATGTATGGGCGGATTAAGTGGACCTTCTCCAAACCGTGGTCAATGAGAAGGGAAAACGACTTGGTCAGAGATCAAGTCAACGTTCTTCATCCTCTCTCGGTGGCAATTTTCGCAGTAACAGGTTCCTCATCAACTGAATTTCATTCACACGGGATAAGTGGGCAAGCAAGTTACGACCCCGTGTTCGGGTCGAGCCAGGAGAGCTAAATCATGGATATATCATCATCATAGCTACACTACCGAACAACAGGACGGCTGTTGCCTCCGGGTATCGGAGAGACAGTCTCCTACAACCTACAAGAGAGCTATCACAAGAATGCTGAGTTGTGGGCAAAAGTCGTGCCCCATGTCATGCCCCAGACGGGACTGAATTCCATTCAGTGTCGTGTTTCAGTGCGTCGTTTTTAGCCAAGGTAAACTTGTGAGTGCTGTAAGGCTACGGCATAAAAGCCGTTAAAGGCACAGTTCGCGACCGCAAATTGCGGGAAACGGAACTCAAATAGGCACAAAAAAGTGCTAAGTATCTGATTAGCGGAGAAAAGCAGCAGTAAAAGCAGTCCGAAATGTTATAGGTAAAGATAACATGTGGCTACTAGCTAGTAGCTAGCAGCCGCTGAGGGTCGGCTTGGGCCTAAGGGGTGTCCATGGGCCTAACTAGCCAGCTTCTAGCGGAGTTCTTGCCGTTTTTCACATTTTTGAAAGTAGCGCAGCCTCAAAAATCGCCTTCCGGATCGTCCGACACATTTGAGAGGTCATAGCCTTATTTTTTCGCGGAATGTGCCTTTAAGCTAGAGGGTAAAAGCGGCTCTGGTGGCGTAACAGGATAGCGCACTCGCCCGGAAAGCGTGAGGTGCGCCGCATGCTCCGCCTGGGCACTACTTTTGCCCACAACTCAGCATTCTTGTGATAACATTCGGAACGCGTACTGCGTCGTTAAACCGCAGTTATCATAACAAAACTACAAGAGAGCAACTCAACTCTGAAAATTACTTCGCCTCTAGCTCGACACCGATGACGGACGTTTTCATATTCGTCATCTCGTTCGAGGCTCAAAGTTCTCCGGCCATCTCTCCGAGCTCAAGTTCTCCGGACGTTTATGAAGGGCTTGCCACCGCTCATGGAGAGACATCTGCGGAATGACCTACCTTAGCTCCTCCAAATACTCTGCTACGATGTGCGACGCCCAGAGCTGTGAGTACCATGAGAGAAGTGTATCGTTTTCAGCACCACACCTCTTTGTACGCTGGACAATCAACTGCTATGACTCAACATGACATTGTAGTTCTTCGGCGTAAAAACCATGCACAGCGACTGGGTGAATTGTAGTGAGGGAGGCACCGGCTTGACCGTAATGTGAGAACAAATATGAATGAGCTTCCGCACAAAAAGAGTGGCGATTGAGAGAACAAAAAATGTTTGAACTTGACTCGTGACATGGAGCAATCGTCCTGAAGAGAGCACTGAATTGAACTAGCCAACCATTTCGAGTATACAGGCCTCACCGGTATGAAATACATTGGTAGCGAAGTATGGTTCTCATTTATTATTCTTGAGATATGAAACAGCTACGGCATTTTTCTCGATTATTTAATGTGAATACAAATGAATTTGTTGCACATGTTGCTGACGTAACATCTCTATTAGACTGAAGAAATATGAACATACGTCCAACTAAGAAGGGACATTCTTATATGAAAGCAAAGATTGAGCAACTCCATCTCAAGAGATAGATGATGTTGTTGGAGATAGAGAAGAAATTTTTCAATCACTGACCAGACGGCTCGCTGGTTGATGCCGGCGCATCTACTTCTGGGGTAGGGCCCGGCTTCACTGCAGATACATTATCCTTTAATGTGCTTGAACAGACTCTTCTCTTTACTGTACACATGGTCAACGTGACCTACCCAACAGCAGCACACCTGCTACCTTTAGCAGTACTACCCTCTGTGGGACGGTAGTTGTTACAGCAGAGAAAAGCCACTTGTCAGTTGAAAGGCTAACATAAGTAGAAGTACACTCAATTAAACCGCATCCGCCTGGCCAGTGCAGGCCATATCACACGGCAAGGGGTGCTGGCGTTAGCCGGCGAGCTGACTGGTATCAGATACACCTACGGCGACCGCTGGTTAAGAGAATGGCCCTACTATGGAGTTGAACTCAGTTGCAGGCCCGTATGCTCAGAAAGCGCATTACACCTGCAAGCAAAGCATTCTCCGCCCATTGGGGGCGGATCTCAACACATCACAGCTTGCCAAGTCTCGCCCGATGTTCCTCTTTTCTGACTCTTCTCCCGATTTCCACATTCTCTTAGTCAGAAGCAAGTTATCTAATTTCACCGCCTACCTAGAGTACCATTTTGAGCTTGGTAGCAGGACTGCCCTGAGATGAGGAAAAACCCATAAGTCTGCACACCACTGACCACTCTTATTCCATTTTTCATCATCGCTGGGCCGCCCTGATACCAAATTCTGAATTTTCGCCCGCGGCACTGCTCACTATCAAAGCAAGCCTCGCTCATTGTGGACAGGGCTTACCATAAGTCAAGGGTGCTCTGTACATCTCTGATCACAACCTTGACCCGACCTTTCCAGGTTGCTCTTCGGGTGGAACTGATTTCCCAGGCGGACACAAACAAAAAAAGCAAGTAGACTCACAAATTACCTGTAATAATGATGGACTGCTTGCATGTCAAACATCCAAATGAAAGCGACTTGGACACAAAAATTGATGAACTCTTACAAGAAACAAGTCAAAATGAAAGACTCATATAACATGAGTATCTAGTAAAGATGAGTAGCTAGTAAGCATTCACAGTCAGCAATGAGCATAATAAATGACAAGATTGATTATTAGGCTGCACAGTGAAACAGGTAGCCCGCACAATCACAGTAGTATTTCCATTATTAACGAAACTTCCGTTCTATACAGTGAGACACACAAGACAGTCAATATTCGCTCATTCCTTGATACACTACTAAGAAAAGTAAAGGGCATGATATTAAGACACTTACTGTTCCTATCTTCACTTAACCTTAAAGATAAACCCCGCGATTGCTTTTGTGGATAGTGGCTTTCAGTTGCAAACCCATAGTTGCTTAAATCTCCCGAGGTAGAAAAAAGTAGAATAAAGTGATGAAGAACATCCTAACTTAGGACCTGGCAGCCTCTCTGGGAGAATTCACCAGTCCTGCACGTTTTATGTCAGCAAAGTGGTATCATGTCTCGTCCCCACTGGCTCACTAACCGTTTCCAAGTGCAACAGTGGAAAAAATACCGAAGAACACGGTGTTGAAGCTGAACTCGTAACAGAGGATAGCCCTTGACTTTGGTGGGCCCGGAAACTAGGAAGCATCGGAACTGCCACTTATGATTGCTTTACTTCCTGTGAAGCCGCTAAAGTGGGGCAATCTCGAAGACTGAGAGCCAGATTCCTTGTTCAAGGAAGAACGTCTACGATTCTCTTGAGAAGGTAGTGTCTTTGAGCTCCATTCTTCTGTTCTCTTTTGCGGCATCGTTTTGAATGAGAGCTTTCGTTTAAACTCTTCCCTCGGTCTTCCGTCAACTCAGCCCCATGGCAAATCTGCTCTCTGAGGAGTCCCAGATTGCCAACAGTTGAAGAAATAACGGTGGTTCGAATGAGACTACGAGACAAAGATTACTATCTTTGCTTTCTTGTAGTTCCAGCTTATGTCCATTTTTTTCATCGGTAATCCTTTAGGTTTCAAAAAACTCCCTGGCTCCTTTCAGCAGTTCTGAGAGGAATGAGCAGGAAAACTGCAGCGATATGATATATGGTGAAGATGTTAATGACACTGCTCAGAGAGTTCCTGTAGGTGGAACAAAGGCTGCTTGTTATAAAGGCAAACTGCACGGTCCAATCCGTAGATCTCGCTCCTTGCCGTTCGCGAAATGAATGGATCAGCAGCTGCTGCAGCATGCCTCTTTCTACGCTCAAGCTGCGGTGGTGATAGCCGATGCTGACTCCACACTCCGGTTCACGCTGTCGCGCAGCCTGCCACACGTCTAATCCGCTACTTGTCCGCGCCCTCTCACTTCTGAGTGTCCTTTACTGCAGGGTCTGACCGCTCAGGACCTTGGTATTTGCGCAAATGCTGCACCTAGAGGATAGAACGAACAGTTATGGAGGCGGTGTCACTCCTCTTTGGCCCATTCTCCGCGCATCTTCGAGAAAGGAAAGCAGCACTCTATTGCCGTTGACTCATACCCTCGCACATGAAAGTCCCCGTCCGCTGAGGCGAGTGTACTGTTTTTCTCTGGAAAATCTTAGATTCGGCCACTCAGGCTTTCCCATCTATTCCTGTCGTATAGACGGCAAAACCTGCGTAGGCGCCTACAGGCTTATAAGTATGCATGGGCAAATGACTTGACCCTAGCCAGGGCTCGAATCTGCTCCCTCATGCTCCTCGGGCTGGAGTGCTAACCATTACATCACAAAAAACGCCTCTCAGCTTGATCGGCTACAGTTGCCTCGATAACGACTCCTTCATATTCACCGAGCTTCAGCTTTGCTCGATCTGCGAAAAGCCATCCAGTTATTGCCTAGCAATTGACTACGGATTCTACTGGTGATAGTAATGTGGGCAACATGGTCTTCAGAAGAGAAAAAATATGTCCACCAAAGTATCGAAAAACTGGGCGCAACTGATAAACCTACGAAAAAACTGATGGCAAACGTTTTCAGCAACACTTCTCAGAACTGCCCTGCTAAAGTACTGATATGAGCGCGATGAGGTCACATACACTTCTGAACAGTGATTCTATTCATGTGAAGTATCATACGCAGAAAGTTCGAGCAACTTCTGAAAGAAAGAGCTTAGTGAGAAATGGGAATTTCGCAGTAAATGACGCAGCTGTGTTGTTCAGGTGTGCAATGATAACGGTTTCGTTAATAATTCAGAGTGAAATGAACGTAACTTCCCTGTTAAATTTTCATTTTCGACTTTCAATTATTTCATTTGGAGAAGAAATCTCTTCGAATACGAGAGCAATGTTCTCTACATATTACGTCATGCCATTTCAAAAACGGCCGAGAACATATAAGACGAATGGTCAGAAAAGTAAAAGGGGATAGGGGCAGGCGGGCCGTACCAATTTTGGACGCCCAGTTAAAGCATATGATATCTGCGAAAACGTATGCCACAGAGAGAGGCCACAAATTGAATAAATTGAAGCCGCGAGCAAAAATTCAGTTGCCAATTTTCAAATAAGACCTCATGAAAGGAAAGTGCGGCTAGCCTGAATAGTTCTGACCTGCACCGGACCAGTAGTTGTGAGTAATGGTGTTCGCAATAAAGGTGGAAGGTTTGGTTCAGGAGCCCGAAGAAGGGAGAAAGAAAAAATTTGTTCGTCGTGGATGGTCCCATAATGTTCAACCTGCACAAGAAAAATGGGTGGATGAAGACAATGTTGATCCCAAAGCCTGGATCTTTTTCGAGCTTCCCCCAAGAGACATCCATATGCAACTGCTGCGTTGTTGTACGAGAACTGAGGATGGTCGGTGCGCATGGGTACCTAATTACCTAATTATCGTGTTAGAGCACGACGTAGTATAGATCGCCTAGCAGTGATGTTCTGAGCGTGTAAGATATCATTCGACCAACAACCTGCGAAACGTACTCGGCCCTGAGATGAAATGTGGATGATTTAACTACCTTAACCTCACAAGCATCATGTTCGTATGAAAGCCCAGATAAGAAAGCCCGCCCAACTGCTTGCTATGAATGAAGTGACAGTGGATCCAGGTGATGACCACCATAGCGAAGATTTCTGCGGCTGTCGGTTCAAGCAGCTCTTAGTAATAAGAAGAAAAAATCGTCGATGTCCGTACATAAATTGCTCTGATCGCTATGTACCGATGTACCACACAACTACCAAGAAGGCCATTCGTTGCTCTCATAGTGCCAAACTCTTCTGAACTGTGTTGTAGTGCAGCGCTGGGACACAAACAAGAGACCTGGTTCAATCGCCCATTCGCCCAACATAAAGCCGTTCGATTCCAACTGTTCTGGTCAGTCGAGGGTACTCTCCGACGGCAAACGCTACAATGTTTTGTCATTCGCATCAACAGCAATTTACTCGCACTTGTTGAAAAAGAAGGTACCAGAGGTCCAAAGGCTTTCGGGGCACTGGGAGCGGGTCATTGGTGAAGGAGGGATCTTACTTAACTCAAAGCCAAAATATTACTTTTTTTATCTATTTTCCTCTTCGTTCAAATGAAAATCTTGCGCACTTTTGAATGGGATGACCTAATAGACCATGATCAGCTGCAACGTACCGAGCCAACGAAGAAACAGTGCAACGATTGTATCCTTCACTGGCACTGAACCAGAAACATTGGCGAATTTTGCCTAAGCACTGGTGAACCCATGCCATCTCAAAAAAGAAACTCCTATATGGGGCGTTTTTGATGGTTTTTTAAGCTTTCTCTGAGTCAACTAGCACCCACAGTTGACTCAGCAGTGACAATGAAAGCTTGAAAACCACAATTTCATATTTTGACTCATTACTCGTATGCTTCCATGACTCAATGCGCCTTCAATCACGAAACAGTGAACGACAAGGATTTCAGTCAATTTACCCACTCCATTCTATAATGCACTGAGGCAGTATTCAGACTTCGCGATGACGATCGTCGACGCTCTGTAACGCGCTACAATTGCAACAGCGTTCCCGCGAACGCAGCTGCAGGCGGGAGTTGATTGCGCCGCTCGCGTTTCGAGAGAGAATGGTGGAAACTGGAGGGTATGCGTTGAGTAATCCCACAGTCTGGTATTGTTCGGCACTAGCCGATAGGACGGCGCCGATTGGTTTCCGTCTGCTGCTGTGTTCGCGTCTATTGGATGGAGCGCTGTTGCAGTTGCGCCTTACAGCGCATAACAGCGCGTCGAAGCGCGTTATCGCGAAGTCTGAACGTGCTTAACACGGTAAGTCGGTTTGTAAGGTGTCCATCGTCGGCAGACGCAAAACGGCTCCGTAGCGTGATGAGGGTAGTTGTAGGAGGACTGTTATGACAACTCGAGGAGACAGATTTCGAGCCCTCAAGTAATTAGTAACTAAGGTGTACCAGCGGACATGACCTCGCCGTGCACGGGAGATTTACACAATTCATAGCGCTCTTCACAACTTCAGTGGTATGCTGCTTTCACCAGCTGATGATGTGGGTGGGATAAGAGCTAGTGAAGTCCCATCAGAAAGCGAACAGTTGGTTTTGGAGCACCTCGCTGCCGTTTCCATTGTTCTACCATGTCCGCGAAATTCTTTTGGAAATGATGCGAGAATATGAAGGGAAGGTTTGCAGTCACTCTGGTAAATGCTTGCGCTGCAGTCGGTGACGCTGTGACAGCTTATCGTGGTTAGAAATCCGTCTGAAGATGTGCACGTATGGAGGATCGAAAGAGGGAATCGTGGAAGTTTCCTGAGAGCTGAGATCACCACCAACCCTCGGTATGCTCCACCATGGGGATGGTGAACATATAAACTCACTTTAATCTTCAAGAGCTGTTTACATAACCGAATTTATGAATCACCGCATTTTAACGAACGCTACTTGGCCGCTAAAGAGGTTCATGGATGCAACTTCAATTTTAACTTCTGACGGCATAAGGCACGATAATTTGGTACTCGGTCTAGAAATGGTAGCAGGAGTGCAATATAGCGGGAAAATGGCGAAAAAGCAGTGAAACGGTCAAAAACCTGCAGGAAAAGCTTTTGTTCTACACTACCGAAAACGAAAAGGAAGAAAGCAGTTTTGGACGAGTTCCCCGGTAGCATCGTGCCAATAACCGCTACGGTAGATAGCGCTGCAAGGATGTACTCATATATCCATGCAGCACCGCAGCCGCTTCATATCACACGAGCACCAGCATCGCTCGGACATTTGTGGGCGGGCGGGCGCGGTGGGCGTCGGTATGTTGCAGCTTTAATAGGGCGCTATAAAGGTACCTTCCTTGAGAAAGGTGCACTTCTCAGGAGCGCCGAATTCTGTCCGGCGTATTAATCCTGAACGTCTTGAGGGCTTATCGTTCCACTTGCCTTCAAGTGTTGAATGCTTGTCGATTAAATTGGTTATCGGGCTATATGCTTCTGCTTGCTGCTTTCTCCCGCTGAATCTTAGCCTCGTGCTTCTTGGTGCTGCTTTCTTTCGCTGAATCTTAGCCTGGCATCTGTTCTGCTGAAAGCGATAAGAGAAAACTTACCCCATTCCGCCGAGAAAACACCGCATATGTGCTCAAGTATTCTCTCACCTCAAACGCTACACATTCTCTCACCTCAAACGCTACATTTCGCATTTACTATGCATTTTAGTTACACTTCATCAAATTATCAATGGTTTTATCAATCATTTATTTGCCTCTGATGAAACAGAGTCACCTGGCAGTATGACATAGAAAATGTTTGAAAGTTAATCGGAAGTGAAGGACATGCAAAAAAACAAAAGCAGCTGCTGCTGAGACCAAAGTTTCACACATATATTCAGTTCCGGGTAAGTGCGAATACGGCGAAAGGGACACTGTAAGCGGGATCATGTGCGCAGCATTCGCATCGGGACCCAGTCGATCCAACGTGGCAGTACTGTGTTGCGTCAAGTCAAGTACAAAGGAAATGTTCGTCTGTGCGGACCTTGCAAATGAATGCGGCACTCCCCAGGAAATAGAGTACAAAAAAATCTTGCCATGAGTATGCCTGCAGTCACCTCAAGAGGTGCTCGGGTAGAGGACGTGAGCACATGCAAGGCAGACGTGCATCTCACGACATGAAGAAAACACAACTTTTTGAATAGTGATCGATATGACTCCCCTGTTGTGTTGTACTCAACGGATGGTGTGCCTTGCTGCCTCCATTTCGGTCCAGGGATTTGTTGAACACCCACATTAGAGCATTGCTAAATCTCTGTGTGAGTAGAGATCTCCAAAGTTCCATGCTGTCCTTATGTTTATCCAATGCCTTGCGGAACCGAACGCCAATGAAGTCGACCAATGAAGGGGCACCTTCATAAATTGGTGCCGAAATACCGGATCAAGGTTTCAAATGCTTGTATCGTACAAAGTAGTACAAACTAGATTTCTATGAGATTTCTGCGGTGCTTTTTTTTGCTAAGCAGCGTCCAGTGAAGAGAGCTGCGGAGAAACGAATAAGAGTCAGAGGGAAGGAATTCTAGATTCACGCTTAGGAGGCAGGAATTATATATTTGAACAAATTTCTTTGTGTAGTGATGTCTCATTCGTAACTACATATTAGGTCATCCCATTCAAAAGTGCCGAAGATCTTATTCATGTAAAGCATGTAAAGCATAAGAGAAAAACAATAGAAAAGTAATATTTTGGCTTTGAGTTAAGTAGATCCCTCCTTCACCAATGACCCGCTCCCAGGGCCCCGAAAGCGTTTGGACCTCTGGTACCTTCGGTTTTTCAACAAGTGCGAGTACTGCTGCT
>MU948913.1:0-14854 GCA_036418165.1 Cooperia oncophora
ACACTCCGCTAAAAAGGAACCGAGAAGTTAGCATAAAGGTATTGCTAAAGGTAGGGGCAATTGCAGTTGTCCATTATCTCTAAAGGGACTTTCAGTCGGCTCCAATCAAAGCGGTGAGGAAAGTGATACAAGACCGTGCTGTACCGCAGCAGCTCCATCAAACACGCTTTCACCGCTGAGTAGGGCCCTGCCATGTGCGAGAAGAACGGGTTGGCGGCTGTACAAGTGTAACCCCTTTGCCAATTGAGAGCGCGCGAAAATAAGGCAGAAGGGTAGTGATACCTGGGTTCCCTTTGGGACTACGCCACGCTATCCTCAGGCTCTTACGCCGATATCAAGATCCTGCAGCGGAACAGTCACTCGGCAGTAGGGACCAGTTATAAGTGAGAGGAGCAGACAAATAGCGCGTCCAGCTATGGTTAAGTGCATGGCTATAGAGAGGACGGAGTAAGAAACGTTCCCGGGTAACCTTCAGCCCCGTTCCTGTGCACTTTGACCGGAGAAAGGGGCACGCTACTGCAGCTGCGGACCAACTCACCTCACACAAGGACCAAGACCCGCAGGGGTGAGAGTACAGTTTTACAGTACAGTCTGTCTTCAGGTCCCGCCATGGAGCATACCTTCTTGGAGGATTACGCCCACATTTTGATCAGACAGTGACTCTCACTCATAGTTGAGATCTAACTGCAGCCCTAAGCGGGTACATTATAGCAATTCTTTTAATTTTGTTTATTTTCAGCAGTACCCCAGCTTCAAATTAGTTCATTTTTGAGCTTTGAGATCGAAAAAAAATCAGCGAACAACTTCAGCTGCACTTCCTCCCCTACACTTGAACAGCCTTACTTATCAAGGGGCACTTTGCGCAGTTTCAGCCCGAATAGAAAAGAAGGAGAAACGAACTTCTGGAAAACAAAACATTCCAAACCACATATGGTCCGTTTCGCCCCTTCCTCAAACGAACCATCGTTATTTCGTCAACCCCGGCGCTCCTTCGTTGGAATTAGGCTACATCGATCGGGCCATATGAAATAGGAGAGATCGCAAAGGAGCTGCTTAATAGGCGATAGTCGTGAGACCGAAGTAACTTGTGAACTGCTACTAGACTGAGTTTAAGAAGAGAGCCAGTGCGATAGATTCAGGTGACTCACACTACAGAGAAATTTCAAAGTTAAGTCTGCTCCAAAATACAGTGAAACAAAGCTCAGCACGGTTAGAGAAGAGCAGGAGAAGAAAATTAGAAATGACCATTCGGAATGGGCATCAGCGGATTCTGCAAGACAAGATAATTTGTGCAGTCTGGGTTGGAACGATCTGATAAAAAGGCGATGCCCAAGCGATACAGGCGGGTCACGATCGAATCGCGTGTTTTTCTAGGCGACTTACGATGACAAAATGATCTCCGACCAGAGGTGGCCACAAAGGGTGCGAAAAGCGTTTGATGATGGTGGGTGACGAAAAGACTCGAGAGATGGGAGATTCGAAGAGATTCAAGTCCATGATCCAGTTCTGCACAAAGTTCGCTACGTTATCTTAGAGAGGGTAACATTGGAATGCTCAGACAAGGAAGTACCACTCGGGAACAGTTCTCTAGTGGAAGGAACTAGCACTCGGGAACAGTTCTCTAGTGGAAGGAAGTAATGACTCAAGGATTCAAAAGGTGATGTTTGCGGTTCTGCGGAATGGTGGCACCACCTACGTCTACGGCGGCTGCTGTGATACTGGGCGGTGGGCCGATCGAGCGTGGATTAGATTGTGATCAAAACAGTTCAATTCTCTAATCTACCAGCCCCATTTGAAGTACTCTGAAACTCATGCATTGCAGAAATCACTATCACAACGCTAATAAGTCAATTTTTGGCTAGTTTAGCTGGAGATCCCTTCATTTTCTCTGATAGCGGGCATAGTTTCAAACTGGTCTGGCGAACTGTGACGGTTTATGAGCTGCGGCGAAAGCGCTCGTGATAGACGATGAGTGGGCGATAAGAGCCTGAGTGACCAATGCAACGTTGCAACAAGAAACCCGAAAGGGCGGTCACGTTTTTTTTCCATTTTTCAGCCATAGATCAGCAACCGGACAAACTTGTGACACGATGCAATTCTGCGACTGGTGGTCATAAATCTCCATGCAGTTGTAAACTATAGCAGTAGTTTTCATGGTAACAGAAAACACAGGTGACCTGAATCTTCCGATTCGATTGGAACATTCCCTATGACAGATTAAAAAGAGACTGTGCATTCACGTATTCTCAGTCTCCTTGCCATGTTCAATTGGGTTTGCAGCTACAGCACCGAGTCACTTTCTCAGCTCAAAAGTACACATGGAGGAGTTTGTAAGGCAGTGCTAGCCGAGTGCCGTCTCCATTATCCGCATAATCCGCGCACGTCATCCTCAAGGTGCAGCACTCAGTCCATACCAAGGTCCCGCTGCGAAGCACGCACTCAACGGAAGATAACAACCAGAAGTGAGAGAGTGTAGACAAGAAGCGCGTTTGGCTATGTCTGGGCGTCTCACCGCCTTGTGGCAGCGCGAACAAGGTGTGGAGACGGCATTCGAGTACCACTTCCCTCCAACCCCGTTCCCATGCATTTGAGACAATTGCCAGCTACCCCAGCTGCAACCCTCTCACCGCTCATGACAAAGATCAGAATCCGCGGAGGTGAGCGTACGAGTAATGTTTGATTTGAAAGCATAAAGCATGAACCATTGAACTACTCTAAGTTTTCTACAGTAGTGTAAGAAGACTTTTATACAGCTCTGAGCGATAAACTTCTGGAAGTGGATACGAACCTATGGTTGTCTTCGTGCAGAATGCCTCAAGTGGTCGGAAGACAGGCGTCACTTTTGAAGTTGGGGCGTGAGTCACAATGAGAGCCACAGATTTTTTTGTGCGTGTATTCCACACACATTGCTGAGCTGGGGAATTGCGAATCTGAGGTTCCTGGATTCGGAATATACACATCGATTTGCAAGAATGGAGAATCAGAGAATGGGCGAAACGGGGAGTTGGCAGAAGGCGCATGATATTAGGTTGTTCGGAAAGAAATGCGCGTTTGAGTTTAAAAAATTTTTATTATAAAAACGAAATTAAACAAGATTAATTCAAAAGATAATCTCCATTACTATCAATGACTTGTTGCCAACGTTTATGCGAAGAATGGATCCTCTTCGAAGAACTCGGCCGGCTGCCGACTCAAAGTATTAGGGTGTCCACAAAGTTCGTTGGCCATTTGTAAACAGCGTCGCGTTACGCAACGCGTTGTGATTTTGCATAAAGATTTCGCAATACTGAAAGTACTCGCGATGGGCTATCTTCTGAGCTAGCTAGCTCTAAATTTCCTTTCCTGCTCTTCCCACAATAAAGCAGTGAAGATGAGTGATAGTCACCACCACCGCCGATGTTTGCTGGACTACTACAACCTGGGCATCTCCAGACGTCAGGCCACGACCAGGATGCGTCAGCAGTTTGGTGATAACACCCCTTCTAAGAACTGGATGTCAAAATGGTGGACTCGCTTCACCAATGAAAACTATGGCATCGAAGATATGCCGAGGTTTCTGGTTCTCTCGCCACGGCGTCGTCCACTACAGCATCCTACCCAACAATGCCACAGTGACGGCAGAGACCCTCTAAAGAATTGCAGGAGGTCAAGGTGAAAGCTGCCGCCTTGTCCCAGAAACTTGCAAATCCGTGGTTGCTCTGAGACAACGCGCGCCCCCACAAAGCGAGAGATACTCAGGCCGTCCTGGACAGGCTGGGCATCAAGACGATCACGCATCCACCGTATAGCCCGGACATTAGTCCATGCGATTACCACATCTTCCGGTCCATGCAAAATTTCTTGGACGGAAAACAGCTGAAGAACGAGCGCGACCTCGAGGACGTGATCGAGGACTGGGCGAGTCGCGGCCGGCCAGCTTTTGGGAGGATGGAGTTGCCTCTCTACCCGATCGTTGGCGAAAGGTAGTGGGTATGCATGGAGATTATATCATGGACCGGTAAGTTCAACTTGGTGAGATATCTTTACCAGCTCTGAAAAAACGAATGGCCAACGAACTTTGTGGACACCCTAATAGTTGGACACCCAGAGTTGGACTTCTTCGCGGTTTGTGAACTTTCTCTCGGCCAGGGAGTGCTGCATCGACCGGAACAGATGGTAATCGGATGGTGCCAGGTCTGGGCTGTATGGGGATGAGGCAGGACTTCCCAGCCCAATTCCTCAATTTTTTCCAAAGTGATTTTCGCGACATGTGGCGTACCACATGCACTCGCACACTTGACGTACCACATGCAAGCTCGCATTCGAAATTTTTGGTCAAGCATTTCCTAAACTTTTTCTTAAAAAAACAAGGTAGACATAGACAAAAATATATCAAAAGATGCACAATAAAAATCTCTTTCTAATAGACAAAACTGTTTTGAAAAATCTTCTATAGTAGGAGAGAAATAAATGGACAAATTCAACGCGCATTTCTTTCCGAACAACCTAATACCGCGCTGATGCCGCTAACTCGCTTCGCGCTCCCTCGTTCTAGTTTGTTCGATATCAAACCGTTTTTGCGCATTTTTCCAGGGCTGGAATTCCCAGCTCTATGAAACCGGCCTCTTCTTGAATACATAGCTTAGATAAAGAGTGCCGCGAGGCCCAATCTGCGGCGCTCACAGCTCCATGAAATAAAGCTCTTCGTTTCCAGTATTTTTCTCGCTTTTTTTTGCTAGTGTTGGCTAACATTTAGCGTTGGGTGTGCCAAAAAATCTTCATGTCCTAAGCTGCCGATTTGCCGAGTAGTGCAATTGTCGAGCAGGGGTTTTATTATATGTGTTCTAGAAATTTCTTTTTGCTTTTTCCTTCACTGGGAAGTCACTTATGGACAACTGGCTTACAAGTCCCATCTCGATTAAGAGAACGCGTTTTTGCCTGCGTCATCCGCAGCCGATCCAATGGCACATAGTTGATTCCTCTACAAGATTGTAAACAGTTGTTGTACATCGGGGTGGTAGCTGTGTTCAAGGACAGGAGCATGAAAAACGTTGATAGTCTTTGGCTGATAGTATTATTTGTTGATTAACAGCATTTCAACAATGTAGTATGCAGCCGGACTAATTGTGAGAACTTATATCTAAAGCAGCAATTTATACATCGCGACTGCAACCACGATGACCGCTTTAGCAACGACCGCGGCTGTTTGCGGCCAAGCACTACTACTCGGCCCGTTTGAAGCTAAAAGAAAATTTTAAGTTACATAGCCTTTTTCTGATTGGTTGTGAACGACTTCAACTGTGATCTTCAGAATTCAATAAAAATAAGGGTTGCGTTGAATGAAACTCTTTTCTTTTTGGATTCGACATAAGGAAATACCGAATTCCATAAAAGCTCCATCTGGTTTTAGTTTCTTATTGTTTCTCCTACCTATGAATTGTTTGAAACCAGACATACAGTCGTCATCCCCCACTTGATTAAGCGGCAGGGCACGCCATTGCGTTGTGATCATTTCCTGAAAATACGACCCCCCTAATTCCATCTTCAAGTACGACCCCCTCCCCATGTTACCTCTTCCCTAGATTTTTCCAACCTCCTACCACTTTGTCTATTTTTTCCCAAAAAATTTCTGGTTTTTTTACAAAATTTTGCTGTCGAGCGGGGGGGGGGTCGCAGTACCTACGTACGTCCCAAGCACGTCCAGCACTCTGGCGCTGGTGTAGCATACTGACAATACGTACGAGGAAGGGGCGATGATAGGAGCTACGATCACCGCCCACAAGGACACCATGAATTTATAAACAATGGAAAGGACGACTGACGATGAATAAACAGAGGAAAGTACATTCCCGGACTTTTCTGATTGCAGGAGCACATTTGCTTGCAATTGGGAAGCCCTATCTAGAAGTTACACCTTCCAAACACCTGCGTGAAAGCCCCATGCATGGCGCATTGCAGAGGTGATGCCAATTGGCGCCCAATGGCCTATTTCCTGATACCCTTTGCGAAAACATGTGTTTTAGAAGCATACCAAAGTCTTCAAGCCAACTGGAGGTTTCATGGCCTCGGAGGGGCTGATTTTTCGTGTCGTGGGGGTGGTTACGAAATGATCACAACGGGGAATTTTTTCGAATAGCAGGCCTAGGAAGAAAATTAAAGCCTTGCTGGAAAGTAGAAATCTTCAAGCTTCCGGCACAATTCTTTTTTACGAAAAGGCCGTGTATGAAGCTTGCCATGGACGTCCAAAGCGTAGCGACTCGCGGTTCGCAAAAATGATCACAGACGGATCACAACGATGATCACAACGGGGAAAATCTCTGGAATCGGAACGTTTTTGAAATCGCTCAATTCAGGTGACAAGAGCCAACCTAGCTCTACTTCCCACTTACCCTCTCCGATAGCTTCACTTTCAACGAAGTTATGGGTGTTCAAATGAGGGGTACTTTTCACGTGTTTGGCTTGAAATTGGCTCCAGGCCGTAAAATAGCGCGCACCAATGAGCTTGTATGAGCGCGCTGACCGCGAACAGCCAAAATTCAAAAGTAATCCATAGTTCCGGTTCCCAGCTGGCCTGGTGAGTTTTTTTTCTTATCCATTTGATTGTGAATTATTTTGTTTTTTTGTTGAGTTTGATTTTGTTTTGTTGAGTTTGATTTTGTTGTGAGGAAATTGCTCAGGATTCAATTTCTACGGTTTCATAGGTAGCTTTTGCAATGGATTCTTTTCTAGATTTTGCGGATTAGTGGATTGGGATTTATCTAGACCAGATGAGGAGGGTTGGTGGGCGAAGTGTCTTGAAGTTTTTTGTGAGGAAGGAGGAAAAAGTTTCAGCAATATTTTTTTAGTTCTTGACCTAGGAATATTTGATAGTGACTAGTTCTATTTATTGTCATCTACATCGTCCCTTTTGAGCTTCTTTTCACTTGTACCGTGTATCACCGCTCTCTCCACTTCAACATGGGCCATGCGTTTACGACCCCCCCTCCATCGCGGGCAAATACGACCCCCCCGTTGTGATGATCACAAAGATGGCGTGCCCTGTTTAAGCGGTCAAGGGTCGCGACGCGGCTGGGGCGCGTCATGATCGGCGATCAGCTGTTTCCGGTCTAAATTGGCCATTTTCTCCCTGTATTTCTACGAAGTTCCCTCTTCTGGCGTTTCCTGTGACTTCGCGCAGGAAATTCAATACCATCGTGTTTATTTCTATTTCTTTTCCTTCTCATTTTCTTTACTTGTTTTCTTGTGCTCCACTTACTATTGAGGAGGATTTACGGTTGAATATTAGGTTGTCCGGAAAGTTCTCAGCGTTTTGTGCACCTATTTTTGTACATTCACTGCTGATTAAAAACTCATTCTGCCTTGCTTCTCAGTAGCACATCCTGTAGAGAATTTCTTGCGCTATCTGATGGTATAATTGCCGTTTCACCATTGCTTGATAAACCCCTTTTTTTCAAGATTTTTTCAAGCATGTGAAAAGAGCACTTCGGACGATTTTTTTCTTCGACTATAAATTGGGGCAATCCGCAATCGAAACAGCTCAACAAATTAACCAGGTGTGGAGGCCCAATAGTGCTAGAGAAAGCACTGTGCGGCAATGGCTCAACAAATTTCGTTCTGGAGATTTCAGCCTTGAAGATGAACCTCATAGCGGTCGACCTAAAGCAATATCTGACGAGGATTTTGGGGAGGCTGACCCATCCCAAACAGTTCGAGAGATTGCAGAAAAGCTAGGCGTTGGCAAATCCACTGTTGCAGATGGTCTGGAACGCATTGGGAAGGTGAAAAAACTCGACAATTGGGTGCCCCACAATCGGAGTGACCGGCAGGAATCGGCACGTCTCGAGGTTCCTTCTGCATTGCTTTTGCGCAGCAGAAACGACCTGTTTTTGGGCCGAATTGTCACCTGTGATGAAAAATGGGTCATGTATGATAACAGGAGACGTTCCGGACAGTGGTTGGATTTCGACGAACCACCGAGGTAATTTTCAAAGCCGAACCCTCACGAAAAAAGATTCTGGTCACGGTTTGGTGGTCATCGGCTGGTGTGATCCACTATAACTTTTTATCACCAGGCCAAACCATCACAGCAGAACCCTACTGTGAAGGAATCGACGAAATGTACCGAAAATTTTGTCAGCTGCAGCCAACACTTATCAAAAGAAAGGGTCCGATTCTTTTGCATGACAACGCCCGCCCACACGTTTCACAAATCACTATCCATAAATTGAACGAATTGGGGGTTGAAGTTCTACCTCAACCGCCATATTCTCCAGACCTTTCACCAACCGACTATCACCTTTTCAAACATTTTCAGAACTTCCTTGCTGAAAAATACTTCATCAATTAGGACCAGGCAAAAAAGACCTTAGATTTCGTGGATTCTCGACCACCCACTTTTTTTTGATGGATTCTCGACTGTCACATTGGCAAAAGTGTGCTGATTCGAATGGTGCCTATTTAAAATCCGATGAGTATTAAAAAAGTTACGATCGTTTAAAGTGAAACACCCAAAACGCTGAGAACTTTCCGGACAACCTAATAATTCTGTCTTTATGGAGGCTAGAACGTTAGGTCGAACATAGGGAAACGTGGGTATGCAGATATTGTTGGGTAGGTATACGGTAAGTTACTGTAGATAAGGCGTAGCGTATCTCGCCCTTTTAATGATCGCCTGGGGTGTGACCCATTAAGCTGCGTGCGGCGACTGCTGACCTCGGCCGTTCTAATGCTAATACAATATATATCGGGTTGAACGTTTAAATGAACTATTACATTATTACACTTTATTACATTCTAATACAATAATAATAATAATAATAATAATAATAATAATAATAATAATAATAATAATTATTATTATTATATTATTATTATTATTATTATTATTATTATTATTATTATTATTATTATTATTATTATTATTATTATTATTATTATTATTATTATTATTATTATTATTATTATTATTACTTATTAACAAATATTGGGTAGGCATAAGTACTGTTTTTTCTCACTCGAAATATCGCGCTGAAGATGAAATTTTTTGCCATAGCGTTTTATCCTGTTTTGTGGAGAATTCCTTGCCCTACATGATAGTTTTTTAGTTTCCTTAGACTGTCTCTTTCCACTAATATTTTAATGCTCAAACTGGAGGGTCACGTCGACAAAATTTATCATTTTCGACAGCCTCACCATTTTACTTCTGATCAAAAAGCTTAAGCCGCGCACAGACTCAGAAGCTAAGTATATGGCTCAGAGGCTGGTCTCTTAGAAATGATTATGACGGTTCAAGCGATTCGAAGATTCAATATGGACCTCACAGAGGAGCATCGGACCTAATGCCCTATTGAGTTCAACTGAGAGCTTACTGAATAACCTTATTCATGGAGATTCATACCAGGGATGGGGAATCGTTTTAGGTCATGGGATGTTTCCTTATCATCATCACTACCACCCTCAGTTTGAGTGCTATATTGTTTGACACGCTTGCGCTGGTGTCGCCCACTACTGCGCGCATCGTTGAATCTATGGTAATGTGTACTGAGCGCTGATAGGATTTCTGTACTGAACCCAGACACGTAGCCCAGATGTCATTTTTTGAGATACGACCCATTTCATTATATTTCTCCTGTTTGCATTTTCCAATGTCTGGTGCTTATCACATATCTAAAAAAACATTCACCATTTGTTGGAAATAGGACAGCACAGCGGTTGAAAGAGTTTCGATGGTAATAACATGGACATCATAGTGAAATATCCCCACATCGCGGTACTTTCGAGTAGCTTCCTGTGGCTTTTTGTTTTTGTCGAAACTTGAGAGTTAAGCGGTCGAATCAGTGCCGACCATATCGATAAAAGATGAAATAACTTGGCTCGCAACACCCCTGCCCATTGTTTCTTGGGCACCGCGGCTCAAGTTCAGGTTGAACAGTAAGGATCGAACAGGTACTGATGCTTATCAGATCTCTTCTCACACCATAAGCTTACTATACTATCCCTCCACCAATGCCGAACCCTTTCTGGAATGACTTGCCCTGGAATCATGTTCCCCCAGCGTTGCTACAACTCGTGCCATGAACTTCGGGGACATCCTCTACCGTCCTGCCACCCACCAATGATGGTCCCATCCTGACCCCTATCTAACTTCTTAGAACCAACGTCCCATCGTTGCTGTGGGCGCTATGAAGTTGGTAAACCTTTTCTTCCTTCTCGCGCGACCCCCTTGTGTAACTTACCAACTGTGATCACGATCTCCGACCACCCGACCAATGTATGTTCCCACCAGTCGGATCGCCCGGCTAACGCCGAGCTCTCCTCCTTCTCTTTAGCTGGCTTGACTTCGCCAGGCTCACTTCATGATGGGAACGGAAATTGCTCACTCACTTAGCTGTCATACTGCACTGTTTTAATCGAATCGTAATAGATGGAGCATCCCACGCATGCGATGAGCTCACTCAGCTGTCAATGTCGAGCAGCATGCTGCTGCGCTCCTACATAAAGTGCGCCGCTACGCACCCCCCCCCATACCCCACCGCCACCCCCTTCACCGAACCTTTCCCGATCTTCCTCCACCTACAAAGTTCGCAGTCCGGCCAGAGCACATACAGGGCTGCGGAAGCACGGAGGAGAGGGTACAGTTCTTCCCTCCTCTTCCCACCCGCCCAGCCCCGCACGACCCCACTCCCAGCTGCCACGCAGTTTTTCCAATGGCTTGAAGTGTAGTAAATGGTTTTCTTATATTGTTGAGGATATCATCACAATCAAACCGACATCTTTACTCATGTACTCTGTTACTTTATTAGGATAGCTTGCTAGCGGGTGTATCCCCTTCTCTTGCTGCATGCATTCAAGCGTGCACTACGCACTCCCCCTTCCTCCGACCGGTGCACCCAATTCACCCACCCCATTACTCCTGCCTCAGTCCCCGCACGTGCTAGTCCAGCTGAGCACGTGCAGGGGAAGAAGGCAGAAGGGAGGACTTTTCCTTACCACTCCTGCCCCTGCCCCGCATGAGCATACGTCGAGCTGCCACCCGAGCAGCTCGCGCAATGGCTTGGAGCGTACCGAATGGTTGTCTTATATACGCTGTTATCACAATCAAAACATTGGATTGATACATGTGCACCAATCGGTTCCTGGTTCGTCTAGCGGTCGTTTTCTCCTTACATCTAACCTGTTCAATCCCGTGAAGAATTTTGCGGACGGACAGACATACAAACATACTACATACATATATACACATACATACCGACAAACGACACACAAAGTCTGACTTTATAGATTAGAAGCTGATTAGTGGATGGTGTGCAGGCGCGTTCGCCCTGCCCAGGCAGCCCCCCCCCCTCTATGCGTGTACATCTTACAAGGGTCGGAATTTCCCACCTATTAATGGCTTGAGTTACTTCAAACTGCGAAGACAAGCTCTTTCTCATATGATCACAAGTTTTCTCTTCCTTATGTGGTTAAACCGAGATTAAAGTTGAAAAGTTAGCTGCCGTCGAGAACTCACTTCTGCGCGTCGGCCCTGAATTTCCCATTCAGTCGAATAAATTGGCCCAGCAGTTCGAGAAATAGTAACAGACAATCATGGATCTTATAGCTCAGAAATTATATCTATCGACAATGTAGAACTCATTGGAAGAAAATATCATTTTCCATATATAAATTACGTGAGTAAAAACGCCATCACTTATGGGTCAACCCAATAATATTATTATTATAATTATTAACACTTGAACAATTCACATAGAACATCAAGAAAACCTTTTCAGCCTCAAAAAAAAACATCTTGTATTATGGCCTTCATATTCAGCCACCTCCGCCAGAATATGCTTCACCCTGTCATTGAATATGGTTCCCTTGATAATCTCAATCTCTGAAATCATCGCTATTCGTTTATACTCTTGTCTTTGAAAAGCCTCTGGGAGAGTCAGCGCAGGTGCCGTCGAGTCTACGAAATTAAAAGCTAGGGTCGACGCCGCAGGCAAGCGCGTACCAGGCTATACAGACGGGGCTACGCCCACTTTACGAGTAACCTTACCGTACAGTTCCCAACAATATCTCTACACCCGGGAAACGTTCATTACCTAGACGAGTTTTTTTTTCATTGTTCCCACTAGCGAGCGAACCTTCCAATGGATTTCTATTAACTGTGTCTCCTAACTTTTGAAACACATTCCCCTTTGGAGTCATATAGTTTGGACATTGGAAATAGAAATAAAAAGTATTCAAAGAACTCAATATTCCAAGTGAACTCATTTAGGGGAAAGATCAATAAAGAAAAACGTCATAGATACATGTGTTTTTGAAACAAGTGCGTAAAAAAAGCAATAAGAAAATTACCCAAAATAAGGCTTCTACGAGATTCGGTCTGGCTCTTTCCTTGATTTCAAATGAACGTATGTGTGAAATTAGTAACAATTAATCAGAAAAAGCTGCATGAATAAAAATGTCCCCGTAGGCAACTAGAGGTATCTGACTAGTAGGGTCGCGCTCGCAAGCCCGCGATCACTACGACCATTACGATCGCGACTTCGTTGTTTATTATATTATGTTACATAGATGTTATCGATGTTAATGCCGGTTGTATTGTCTTACGCACCTTACCTGATAGCTCGTCTAGGAACTCATGTGTGTTGCAATAAACCAGTGGTACTTGAATGCACATGCCGAATAACCAGTAATTTTATGTGTCACGCTTTTTAGGTATCACAAGTATACTCTCCTCATCATTACGGACTGTCGGGGCGTATCAGCCAGTAGGAGTGCGCACACTGTTTGAAGCCGTTCTCAGCCTTTTCGCGTATGCGACAAAAAGTGGTAGAAAACGAGTAATACGAAGGATATAATGCTGTCATGTCATTTGCTCGCTTCAACAACTGGTGCAGAAAGACTTTGGCACCGCGGAAAACGCAGCCGCACTGACCCGCCCCGACAGTCCGTAATGATGAGGAGAGTACATTGCTAGTACGCCATCACTTGTCCTACTCTGTTTTTTGCAGTTGTTTGTGAGATTATTGAAAGCAACTCTTTGTTCACTACATTTCCTTGGTGTTCAAAAGCAAAGGTGGAGTCTCTTTTTAACACATTGAACGCCGCGTGAATTGTAGGCAATACACGCGCATACTCTCGCGTTTGTGTATTGCCCACAATTCACGTTTTGTGGGTCGGTATTTTCGTGGATAATAGTGCGACTTGAACCATTCTCACCGAGTATATGTTCAGTGAGCTTTGCTTATGCTTAGTTCTTGATGGCGTGAAATAAGCTGCTCATTGAAGTAATTCATTAATATTACAAAATAACAGTCAGTAATTGAGTGTTATTTTAATTCTTATGATAGCTCCGCATCACTACAATGGTAGTAAGACTACTAGTAAATCACCTGTATACCTGTAGCCCACTTCGCCTTCGAAGTTCCGTGTTCGAGATATGATCACGCAATGATATTTTGCAAATTCTGCGTTCCATTGACCGTTGCGTGACCGCGAATTTCTCTTCGTCTGCTTTGGTGGTTGACCAGCACTCAGCGCCGTACAGTAAAAAATAGAGGAAGTCCAGAATTACGTCTACTTAGGTACCAGCTCAGCTTACAGAGGGCGCTGGTAGTAAGACTACTAGTAATAATTAGTGTTAATTTGCAATACATTTGATAGTGTTCAATTCATTATAACAATACTTATGTTGTCAAAACTGACGTTTAGATCTTCTACGTTGTCCAGATCCATCTATGCAGCTAAAAGAAGTCATCATTCATATTGAACAATGTAGAAATGAGCGCAAAAGTAACCAGAATGAGCGTGTAAAGGGGCATGCGGCACAAAGACTCCCGTTTCGCGCGTTTGTGTATTGCACGCAATTCACGCGCGCGGAGACGCAGGAAGTGAAAACGGGAGTCGCCGCAAAAACGCCGCGGCGTTCAATGTGTTAAGGAAGTTATCGACAGTTTTGTCTATTCCTGTCTTTACTGGAAGGCTCGAGTCTCAAATCACTAATTTGAGTCGCGAAATGCATCTGTGAGTGTTCGTGCTGGATTGCTGCTCTGAGAAACCGAAGATTTCACCTTTTATCCTGAAAGCTATGCGACGCACTTGTTTGTTCTGCAGCCGGAAACAGTGGGTCACTTCTCCTGGTCACTATGGTCTGCTCTGTCCTTGAAAGAAGCCGTAAGTAACACGCACCCAAACTAGTACTCATATGTTCTGAGACACGTAATGAATTGGGCATGCATGACGAGAACAGCACTCGCTAGACAGCGCTGAATTTCAATTGTTTATCACATATACATGTGCGGTCATGCAACAGGAAGTGGCTTTATTTCGCAGCTTATCGTATCGCTTGTACAGGTAGGCTCACGGAATTCACAGCAGCTGCTCATACTACAGCAGATGCGGTCGTAGATCGTTGTACGCGCTAACTTTTTGAATCGTTCCAGATCTACCAGATTCGCATACATTAACATGATCGACGCACAGCTAAAATGTAAGGAAATCGTTGTTGTTCGAAAAGCTCGTGTTGGAGAAAAACAGGTCGAACAGTATGTTATATTCTTGAATCTTCCATTCCTAGTTGACTTTGTTTTCTGTTTATATCATGTTCTCCATCAGTTGCAACGAAAATGGCTGAAAAGCACAGGAGAAGCCTGTTAGCCCGCATTTACCAAGGATGCACCTCGTACGTGTGCGTGCGTTTTCTCCTTGAACGCACTAAGTAAATATATTCTAGGTGTTTCTAAGTTTGCGAAGTGTTTTCGCAAAGTTATCACATATCCTACACTTTGATTCTGCTGTAGTTTATAGATTTGCTTGCAAATAAGTTTTGGCTTAGCAGGCTACATTATCAACATGTACATGTCTGTCAACAGCAGCTGTCTAACTA
>MU948915.1:0-11594 GCA_036418165.1 Cooperia oncophora
AAAATTACTTGTACTTGAGAAAGTTGCTACTGCGAGTTCGCTTTCTCGTGAAGGCGAAGCCCGCGATGATTCGCCATCATAGATAGAGGGGTAGGGGTTTGTGTCTAGGCGACAAGGTGCTGAGTAACTCGACAGTGAAGAAAAAAGCAGAAAAAAAACATGCCAACTGCCCTAGATAGAACCCCAATGCGATCCCAGTTTGTGCGTGCCCAATTAACACCCCCGATATGAACTTTACGACCGTACAAGTGACGATTTCCATGCTTTTTCGTCCTGTAGCTTCGTTTCTTCACTGGGAGGGGGCCTCAAGGCAGAGTCTGGAGCCCGAGTCACTGGAAAAAATGAGGCGCCACTGGACCTATGGCGCCCCTCCCTTATAAATTTTTGCCGCGGAAACCGGTACAAGGTTGTTCGTCGCGAACCACACTACCCTCCTGGCGCCACATTTTCAACTTCTATACCTGTTCGCGAATCGTGCCTATAAATGTAGAAAGGTGTGACATTCCATTTCAAGCATTTGAGAACCAGTAGAAATTGAGTTCTCAAAAAGATTAAACCATACGCATAAGGATAAACATCCTTCATCAAACTGTATGGTACTTACAAGGAAAGAATGGTAGGTCGAAGTGGCTATTTGAAATGAGATGCATACCGACTGAAGGGTCTTTGGACGGCGATAACGAAACCGTCTTCCTCATCTGCTGCGCACCTCCCAGAATAAACCTTCAGCGTCTCAGGGCACTTGTCAACCGAGAAGCCCCTCTTCTCTTCCCTTTTTCCTTTCTCCTTCCTTCCTTTTCTTCCGCCCTTATCTGATCCCTCCTCCTTCACCTTCTCCCTTAAAGACACGGTTCGCGATCAGGTATCGAAGTTGGGAAATATGGCATCAGGAGGTTAGAGTGGTCCGCGACGAACAACCTTGTACCGGTTTCGCGGCAAAAAATTCTATGGGAGGGGCGCTGTAGCGCAATATAGGTTCAGTGGCTCCTCCTTTTTTCCAGTGACTCCGCCTCCAGACTCCGCCGACCGGCTTCCAGTGAAAATGAGATTGCAGAATGAAAAAGCATAATCGTCACTTGTACGATAGTAGAAATCTTATCGGTGAATCAGCTGTGCATATGAGGGCGTAGTTTTGGAGATAGAGTTGATTGGGCACGTACAAACTGGGATCGAAATGGGGTTCTATCTAGGGCAGGTGGCATGTTTTTTGTGCTTTTTTGTTACAGTCGAGTTACTCAACCCCTTGTCGTCTATATGGAACCCCCTAATCCACCATCTGAGATGGCGAATAATCGCGGGTTCTGCCTTTAAACTAGTGGACTGGTAGACGCTTTGAGAAAATACCCCTGGACCCTCGCAGCGAGAGCACGTCTGGTTGACAACTGCCCCGTAACCAAACCTTCAGTCGGTATACATCTCATTTCAGATGGTCACTTCGACCTGCCATTCTTTCCTTGTTAAAGGCAGTCGGTACGATAAATTCCTAAGGGATTTGTGGTTAGTACCCTTGGCGGGACGGAATTTGCTACCCTACGCAGGCGCTGTATAACACATTTTTCGAATGAGATACCCTTATAGCGCCCTAACATGCTGAAACATACCTACTGCTCGTATTGCTCCCATTTGTGAACTAGTACATACGTGCAGCCGTATGTACCGTAGGGGTTACTGACACGATGGCTACCGGGAACTCGTCCGAGTCGTGAGGAACAACGCCTTTCTTACAAGGTTTTTGACCGTTTCACTTCGTTTTGCGCCTTTTCCCCCACTATAAAGCACCCTGCTAGCATTTTAGACCGAGTACCAAATTACCGGCCATATGCCTTTGAAGGTGAAAAGTTTCTTCTTCAGTTGGAAAAAAACCCCGTACTCATAACCCGACCGGATAGTTCCTCAACAGCCTAATCCTTTTCGCTTCATAAATAATTAGTGTACGGAATTATGATTTATATCTAATAAAATTTAAGATAGCTTGAGAAGGGCTGGGATGGATGGAGCTATACGGAGGGACTAATCAAGATGAAGCATTCCCCTAAGTTTTTTTACAGGATGCTCTCATCCACTAAAATGATCCGTTTTTGCCGTCTAGCGGGGTGATCCCATCAACTTTCTCCCTCGTCTTCATGGGCGATCTTTTGTTCGCGATCGAATTCCAATGAATTCCTCTGTAAAGCTCATCACACAAAAAGGGCAATTGCACTCCATCAGCCGTATAGTGGTATGCGCGCTTCCCTTTTGGTCCTCGATAGGATTCGAACCAGTTTTGGGAAGAAACCTCGTGTGAGTCCAATCGTCACATGTTAATTTTTCCCGGAAACCATGAATGTATGCAGGGATACGTCGCCGCGCTTTCCCAGATGCAGCAGTGGCTGGGTTATGCTGATGAGATCCCAAGTGGGGCGGATTTTGCTAGCGTTCTGACCATAGCTGATGGCGTTTACGCTATCACACCGCTTACATCATACACCTTCACCCAGCACCCATCTTTTCCACAACGCTTAGGAACAGCCCTCCCGCCGTCCAGCAGCCTGCCATTAAGCGCGATCCACCGCAAAAAGATGGTCCGGATCTCGTCGTGACGGGGGGCGGTACCCGCAGATCTCCCCTTTATAAGTCGCCCGGATTCATATTTGTGTCGTCAGCATCAAGTGATACAGCTTCGGTTTCTACGATGGTGAGTCTCACTTCTTACATGCTCACTCCTACAGTACTCCTTCATTACTGTGCTTGTTATATCTGCTTTCCCATGGGACTTGTGCCCAGTTCTCATGGGACCTGCGATGGCCTACTTTCTGCCTAATGCTGTTATTTTCGGATCCAAAACCCGGATTGGCTATTTTTTAGGGACCCACGGTTTTGACCCCGCACTATTTTCACGCCTTTTCACCTTCACGAATTCCTATAAATTTATATCGTTTCTGGAACTACCAGTTGCACAGCATACTTCTATTAAAGTTTCTTGATTGATGTAGTTTGCGGCTCGCCCCCCCCCCATCCCGAATGCTATTCAACTTCCTTACTGCTACGCATTTGCAGTATGGGCGGGGGGGGGGGGAGAACGTTGTAAACCCTCTTCTCCAACATCTTCTGAAAAATGGGTTGTTTAAGGAGGCAATATTTTTGGAAGTCCTAGGCGGCTGGCATTCCCCCGACCCCATGCCGCACTTTGAGTGGGCGTGGCTGAGTCAGCGCCGCATGCGGCTTAGTCATTCATAGCCCCAAGCTGATCGTTCTGGTTCAAGCTCCTTTGGGTCATAGGTTTTAGCAAATCTATGGTCAGCAGTACAAATGCCACCAAGATCGTTACTCTTCAATGATCATAAGGGAAGAAACCAGTGAAACAGAGACTAGGAGCGTCTCTGCGTCTCTAACCGAAAGTAGGATAGGAAGCCAGAGCAGCATCAAGAACAGTGTTTTTAATTTCGAGAACAGTGTTTTGAATTATCATCTGAATCAGCTGCAAGTCGTAAGAGTGACAGATACTTTCCTTGTGGTTTATCGACGCGATACCAGAGCGGTAGATTCCTGCAGCTTCTCTGCGTCTCTACCCACCAACGTGACTTCCTATAATAGCGAAATTGTGACTGATGTTTTAAAAAAAAGCAATAGTCTTCAAAAATCCTCTATTGTCTTCGTTGCTGTTAAGTGTTCAACGGAGGGGGGAGAGGCTCGAGGTACGTGCCGCAGGTGAATGGCCCCATGGCTACCGTATCCCTCTTTACGTCATTTTTCGTTCCAGGAAATGCCAAGGGCAGGCTCAGCTTGTTACAACCACAAAATAGATTCCAGCGATGCTCAGCCGTCATTAAATTATCAAAGCATGAGCTTTTTTGTAAAACTGTTTCGAACGTCACCAGACAGACAGTCATAGTCCCACCAATCCTCTGCTCTTAATGGGTGGAGCTTTCTTATGCTGCAATTATTCAATATTTAATGCTAGGAGTTTTTCAAAGAATGCTTTTCAGTACGTTTTACTGACGTTGGCCGTGCTAATCGCACCCTCATTGGCCTGCTTCGGCTCATCAGGAGGCGGTGGTGGGTGCTGCTGTTATCCAGGTGGTGGAGGCTTCGGAGGAGGCTACGGAGGAGGTTGCATGGGTGGTGGAGGAGGTGGTGGTGGTGGATGTATGCTAGCCTGTGTACCAATGGGTGGCGGCGGAGGATACGGTGGCGGAATGCCGTAAGTGTTCTTTACTTTCTATAATTCTTTTTTTTCGCACAAATTCCTTTGATTGCAGAATGGGTGGTGGTGGTGGAGGATATCCCATGGGTGCTCCACCTCCAGCAGCAGGACCACCAGTCTATATTGCAGCTGCACCAGCACCACCATCTTATGGTGCTGGTGGTGGTGCCGCCGCTGGAGCTTATCCTGTCGGAAAATAGGATCACCTTATTTATCTGATTCGCATTTTTCTGTATATATTAGTGGACAGAAGAATAAAGTATTTTATTTTATTAATAATCAATTTCTACAGGTTACCGTATAAGGCAAGACGATACGAAAATACATGAGATTCACAGGATGCGCATCGTGCCCATCCTGGGCGCTTAGACGGGTCTTTCAGGCGATGATGTGAGGTGCTGACAGAAAGATAGCGATGGTTGATAGCACAATGAACACAGTAAACATAATAAGGCAGGCTCGATCGACAGCCATAGCGGCGAATTTCCAATCGGCTTGAATTCGCTCCTCTTTCTCCTCTTTTTCCAAGTAGGCACAGATCTGAAAGAGAAATTCTGAGTGGAGGAACTTGGATAACATCTAGAGTGGTGCGCCCAGTCGACCTTCAGCCGGCTCTACGACATTATTCTAGGGGCTAGTTCAGGCAGTAGGTGGAGAACGGGCTGACGCCGCGCCAAATCTAGCCCATGACACGCCCCAGTGCCTGCAGCAAAAACGGCTGTAGGTCCTGGTGCGAATGCAGCGCAGAGAACTGCAGCTTCAAGTCAAGTAATTCGTAAATAGTCAGCTAGTTGTTTTGCCACGGACCTGTAAGCTCTCAAAAATTTGAGGTCATTTCCAACATGCATGACATGATCTATTCTGGGGACAATTTGGCAACGAGGGGGGGGGGGCATTATACACTTTTGCTACTTCCCGTCGACCCATATAGAGAGCTATCTTATGAGCTTACAAGTATATTCACAGGTTCTAGGCCTGTAAAATGGAACTAGTGAAGCCCGAAAGTGCAGGATGCCCCCCTTCGTCGCCGACTGCGCCCTATTTTGTAATTTTCAATGTTATTGCTTTCGCCATTATAACAGTGCAAAGAGTGATCAACTGGATCACCCCGATTTGGATACTTTCCCCCCTGTATCCCCGGGTTGATCATCGAGCTGAACGCCGAGCACAAGGCGCCAGTTCAGCGCTGTGACATTCTTCACCAAGAACCAAATGGCGCCGGCGCTAAAAATGAATGTCATAGTCGTGATCGCGATCACTGAATACCCCTAATTGAAAAGTCACATCAATTTCGCTTAAAACTATCGTGGCGAAAAACTAGCGCCGGCGCCACTTAGCGCCGCGGTGGCGCTAAGTGGCGCCGGCACCGAAAATTAATGTCTGACTCGTGTTCAGCATGTGAAATAACCCCCACGTACAAATTTTTAGAATGAAGTAATCATTGAGAAAAAAATCGCGACTGAAACCTGCCCCGTGTGGCCGCATGACACACCATGTGTGTCACGCCAGCCTCGCATCGAAAAATGCCGCGGTCACACGTGCACGCCACGCGAGCGTCGGTTTGGAACGTGTTAAAACAATTTCTCACCAGTTCTTCGCTTGATCCGAGGCCCCAGAGAACGAACGATTCTCCTTGATGGACTTAAAAAGGCTTAATGATAACTCCTGACACTGATCAAGTCTGTTATTGGGGAGCGCCAACCAGCATTGACGAAGCAGATATCAATATTGATAAAGATGATGACAGGATATTTATATTTTAATTTGCATATTTTTTTTTCAAAACTTCGCTCATATGTCCACATTTATCACCTAGTATGTTGAGTATTGGACTCACGCAGCGATTGGCTATATCCAAACGGTGTATAAATCGGTCATTTTGATGCGCTCTTTGGGAGGAGCGATTCAATTTGAACAAGTAGCCGGCGCAGTTCGGCGGCGGAAGGGGGGGGGCATTTTGCATTTTTGCTACGTTCCTACGACCTACCTATCTAGACAGCCTCTTCTCCTGTTGATAGGCCATTAAACCCAAGCAAAACCTCATGAGCAGCTTGAGCAGACGGAAATCACGAAAAAGTCCAAGTCAGAGTTTCCCTTGTCGAATCCTGTACGGAATAACTGACCTTGGAGGATTGAAAGGCTCGATTAGCATGGGCGGTATTCGATCCGGGATTTGATTTTGGATGGAGGTGCTATGAATGAGTGTATCGCAATGATATGCGAATGAAAAAGTTTTCGCTTCACACCGGCTCGATAAATGTCTTGGTAGGCGCATCTCAAGAGGGACTAATCAGCCCGGAACTTCATCCAGCCTTCTAGCTTTACTTTACTATTTATGCGTGCTCATCTCCTTTTTTCTTCGTTCTATTCTCTATTTATTTCTCTATTAAGTCGTTTGTTTATCTACTCGCTTCGGGAGGTAAGGGAGGGGGGGGGGGCGGTGAGGAGCGTATAACTGACTTCTGTGCAAAAGTGAGGATTGTCACAAAATTCTCATTCCACAAAGAAGTTGGTTATTCCACCCTGAAATTTTTTTCCTTCCAGAGGCCTAATCAAAAAATCCTGTCTATTTATCCTTTGCGTAGCACCGCTTTTGCAGAATGAGCCCTTTGACAATTCTCCCTCCCCCCTCCAAGACGAAGCTTCTTCTTATTTGTTTGTTTATTTAGTTGTTTGCTCATCTAATTACTTGTTAATTTTCGAAGATCAAGCCGTGGTTCACGTTGGCCGTCTTCCAGCGAGAACTACGAACCGACAATAGGATGGCCTGGAGTTATTGAGAAGACTACCTGCCAACCATGTCACGACACCAAAGGGGTGTGTCTACGGAATAAGTCGTGAGCGAGGAGAAAGCTGCGTATTTGTGGATAGTTTCGGGAGTGGGTGGGCAGGACAACGAACGATGTGCAAGGTGTTTTTGAACACTCGGCGCTCTCTTACTCGTACGCCTGTCTACTTCTCTGCTCAACAGGCAGCATGAAATCTACCATTACTGCTTTCATTCCCAAATCCATGGACACTCCCCTTCCAAAGCCGGGATATGGACAGGAAACATCAACTGGCAACAGTAGGCCAGTGCTAGAATGCATGGGCCATTTCAAACTTTTTTTACAGAACGTGCAGCTACACCACTGCTGTCAGTGCATGGGTGTCATTCACCTTATGACCATCTTTTTGCTCGGTTATGGTCATTGAAAGGTTCGAAATCCAGTCGTATCGATAAACGTAGGCGTCAGAAGGTGCCTTCTCACCGTCGTTATCCAACAATCATATTATTCACGAAGAAAACCGGCATTACTGGAAGCTTCCGTCACAAACGAACGGCGATGTTTCTCATCGAAAGGTTTTTATGCCGACGGATAGCTTAACCGGACAAAGCCAATTCATTCAGCATGGGCAAAACTGTGGGCTGTGGATTGTTACGACGACGACGTAAACGTGAATAAATGTGATGTGAAGACTTTGAACTGGATTGGAAACTCGAAATCTTCACGGTTTGGCTACCGCTTTTTTTTCCTGAACGATTTAGCCTTTGCATGTAGCGTTAGAATCCCAAGGATAAACGTTTGGAATGCGCCAATTGAACCGATGAGCCATCAGTCAAATAAATGCTTTCATCATAAAGGACAAAGCTTTTAGAGATGATCCATCCTCTTTGGGATACGCCACACCTTTTACAGCTTTTCGAAACCACAGAGTTTTCGAAGGCGATTCGATCTATGCAATGGTTTACGAGGCTACCCGGCCTTGAGCTAGAATCCTTATTTTTTGAGATGAGTCTGCTATCAACTAGCCGAAACCGGAAGAAGGGAAGGCTTGGTTAGTCCGAGCAGTATTCGACCCATTTCGTCTGCTATTTGTACCACGACGTTCCAAGCCCCCATTATCTCCCATAATGTGCTCATCGGGGTGGAGGGGGGGGGGGGGCTCACCTCCAATTTTCTGAGAAGTCCACCGTTTGGCCTGGGAGTGATGACATACAAAAGCTTAGCCGTCTTTCAGAGAACATGCACACATTGAACGGCGTTCGGTACCTCTATACAACCTTCGTCTTCATTTCAAAGAGAAAAGTCCTGAAGCGCGTGACCCGAAGGGCCCCTACAGGAGTGGTCGGAAAGGTGGAGGCAATAAATAAAGACATTTCGTTCATTTAGCGTCCCCCTAAAACATGTTCCGCACAGGATGGCGTTGTAAACGAATAATGCAAACATTTATCACAGACACTGTTCTCAACCCTAGCACCTTCAGAATCTCTAAAACTAAAATAATTTTTTCGTGGGGCGAAAAAATCCCCTTTTCAAAGCGCGCTCGAAGCATAAGCTTATTTGTCACGGTGGGCCCCATGAGAAACAGCGCTTTGGTTTGGCCCCTCCTCGGAACAAGTCGATGGTGTGGAGAGACGGCATCAACCGATTTCCCCGAGGACGAAGCTCTGCGCTCACGAGCGTATTACTTGACGTAAAGTAACATGACGCGGACATCTCCGTTTCTATGTCTAGTAGCCATCTAATGAAGCTGTCGTGGAGACGTCTTGTGTAAGCTGTCGCAACTCTCAAACCAGCGGTGTGGCACTGTGAAGCATCAGCAGTTTACCCAGCTCCAGAGAGTGCTCGTATGGGGGGGGAGTCGCATTGCTGCTTGAGAAAGACAAAGCATTTTCCATCGGTTGACTTCTAATCGGTGTGTCCTAATTTCGTGCACTATACAGTTGTCATACTCGGGCTCGCTGGCGACGGCTACTGGGAGTTTTCGCTCGAATCGGTACGAGTTTCGGTTCTCGGGTTGCGTCTCTCGCGGCCGGAGCGGTACGGCGTGGGGCGGGGCGGCGGTGGCGACCGCCTACCGACACCACTAGCGAAAAAACCGGCAAAGAGGGTCCCTTTGGACGAGTTTTCCGGCCGGGCGGACCTAACGACACACCCGGCCGGAGATGCAGCAAAAATGCCGTGAAATGGCTCAAAATCGCGGCGAAAATTTGTCGAAAAGAGCCACTCATTGAAAATTTTGAGGTTCTGCAGGTTCAATTTTAAGGTTCTTATATATAGTGCCCCTCATCCGCAACCTCCTCCTCCATCTCCCGCGTATCGGTAGATTTGGATAACTCGGGGAAAGTTCTCTCTGGGAATGTGGTAGGGGTGGTATGCGGAGAATGTAGCAAGTGGATGGCGTCGTGAGTTGGGGAAGGAAGATCGTACCGGGAAGGAACAATTTTCGGAGGCAGGAAGGGGGGGTGGGGCAGCCGCTGTATTCTGTGGAACTTTTTCCCAACGGCAGGATGTTCTCTCCTGCTGCTCGTTTGCGCCCCGCTACCAAAATAAAAATAGTGTCCAGAAGCGTTTGAAAGCGATTCTCGGCATTTCTCAGAAAGAAATAGGTTTCAGGCAGGGACGAGTGTGTTAATTATAAGAGTGCTGAGCAGACTCCCCAGTAAGGAAATACTCCAAAAAGCACAGTTTCTACATAAAGATCCGCTATGAATCTGATTCATTCTGAGTTCCGCAAAGGCAAAGGCGCCTGAACTTCTGAGGTTACGAAAATTTACACTGTTCGAGCTTTTTTTTACATGTTAAGGTTACATTAGTGGGCGCAGTTTGTCGACGGGGGGGGGGCATTCTGCTTTCCATAGATGTGCCGACCCATCTAGGTAGCCTTTTCTCGAGTTGACACGTTTTAGGATGGTGGCTAGACGATCCTGCACCAGCTTCACAAGGTTTACAAGTTTTACCAGGGTGAGATTTGTAAACCGGAACTAGGGAAGCAATGGTAGTACAAAATGCCCCCCCCCCCCGTCGACAAACAGCGCCCATTTGTGTTTAACATATCACTTCAAATGGAGTCTTCGTGGCCTTAGTCAAGTCCACTGAGCACTTTCTAGATGACAAGGCTTAGATGTGCAATAGCTGTGAGCAGACATATCGATAACTTCTACCAATCCCAAACTGGTTTCCCTAATATGCAGTTTCGAGGGGCAAAAATCAAAAAAAGAGGCACGTTTATGCAATCGCGGACCTGCCCATTTAATGCAAGGAAGGATTTTGCCTCTCACTATCAGATACTCGCTAACCTAACATTCAGCTCCAGTCATGAATATTTTCTGCTATTGAACTGAGAACATTTGACGGTTCTCTGTTGAGTCAACTAGCAATAAATCCTAGATGGTTTGTGGCTGGCTGGCTTGAAGAATTGTCGAACGAATTTCACGTCCGTTTAAAAAATGACCTTCCAATTCGTGTTAGCGAGACGGGGGCTGGAATTTAACGCGATTAGCGAACATGGAGTTCTGACGCTGGTGTAGCTCTATGGAAGGCGCCACGCCTTTGAAAAACCTTCGGTTATATAAATAGCAGTTGTAAAAAAGCCCAGTGTACAACATAAATCGCGAGCGTGGACTTTGCTTCGATTTTCGTTCTCGGAATCTAAGAATTCCGAAGCATTCTGCAGTAATCAGCTCTTTTTCCATCCCTGTTTCACGTTCCCCGAATTTCCCACAAATGTCTTTGATATGGCAGAGGATTACCAGCGGCCAAGGCTCACAGAATGTGCCTAGACCAACAGCTTCACTCTCTTAGACGATCATCCATTCCGTGGTGAGCATGACCGTCGGACTTTCAAGTATTCTGGTCAAAACAAGGGCTGCCAATAGTTTTCGCCGTTAACTAATCTCATTCTGCTTCAGTTCAGGATAGTAGTGGATTATTGAATGCTATGTGGGCTATCCAATGACTTTTGGGAGCCAGCCATGCCCAAGTCAGTGTTCTCATCTTCCCAGACGAATCTGGTACCAATCTACCACCCCATGCGGTAGAGGCCTTGGTTCGCCGGGGCGGAAATCATCCCGGATGGATTTGATCTCCGGACCAGGCACTTGATAAGCATGCCACTTACCGCTACACCACCTTTGCCTCCAGTAGTACTGGGCCAAACTAGGACCTCCATCTCGTTGCGCAAGGAGATCGGAACCAGACTAGATTCATAAGAAATATGCCCAAGCTCATAAGGGTACCCTACATCACTGGCTTGAAGGAGAAACCGGAAACCGTAGATTGCGTTGGTTGAAAAAGTCTACCCGGCAGCAAATGGGCTAAAGCGGAGTTTTTATGAACTTTCCTTTTCACTAAAGCGGAGTTTTTATGAACTTTCCTTTTCATCCTTTGACTTCATCTCCCTTTTTGAACTTTTTTCTTCTTGTCCATTCGTTAATAAAACTGTAGGCGGTTCCCAAATTCTTCTGGAAAAAGCGAGACGGGGGCTCGACCGTACTGATTGGTAGTTCATCCCTCTGGTAACTCGCCCATGGGCGTGGCTTTCGCACACTGTGAGGTACTCTGAAGCGTTTCGAGTAGTTGTTTAGAGGGCTAATAGGTGACAGAACCTTTAGTGGAGTCTTTTTGCTCTGAAGCGCGTCTCTTCT
>MU948922.1:0-15734 GCA_036418165.1 Cooperia oncophora
CCAAGGTTTCGAAGATCAGGTGGGCGGGCACGTCATGCGTTTGAGGACGACCGCTGGACCAGAGCGATCACCGACTGGATTCCACGGGATGTCAAGCGAACGCCTGGACGACCGCCTATGCGATGGTCAGACTTCTTCGTGAAAGCTCTGAACGAATGGTATGAAGTTCATCGTGTCCCTCGAGCAGAGAGAGTCCATTGGGCAACTCTTGCACGTTGCAGGGACGAATGGAGACGTTACTGGCGCCCGCTCGAGGAACTCGATGATCAACGGGAGCACAGGTAACAGGTAATAATAAAAGTTAGAATGAGAAGGTGACCATATTCATAACGCGGCACACAGCATCAGCTAGGCGTTAACTCCAGTAAGTGATGTAGCGGGCGAGGTGGGGACGTCGACGGTGGGTGACAGAAACTGATGATAGGGGCTGATAAGGAACATCACCGTTGTCGTTCGTCCGATCAGCCTTTACACTTCATGCAATATACTCATGTAAAGATGTCGCGAGGGGGGATATGTATCTCGCGTGAAACAGGAAGTTTTGGAAAATCAAAAATCTGAATAATTAACACACTTTGTGCGTTCGGTGACATTTTTTTTACTTTTCAACTTTTAATCACTGATGAAAACGAATAATAAGGTAGTCTGACAAATACACAACTAACTGAATATTGGCATCTGCAGTCATTTATACGACTTCGGGGAGTGAATTGCAAGTTAATGGAAAGTTAAGCGCTCATTGTGGGCGCTGGGATGCAGGTAATGGAAACAGAATTTGCTCATCTACTACTCAATCAGTACCGCGTAATTTTAGCAGCTCAATGAGTTGACGAATTCCGTTTCTGTTGTGAAGTGCGCTTGGCGAAGCCAAGACAGCCCGGCGAAGCCGGGCTAAAGGAGAAGGGAGGAGAGCTCGACCTCAGCCGAGCGATCCGACTGGTACAGTCGTCATCCTTGCACTTGATAGTCAATGTCAGTGCGGCTGCGTGCGGCGCGGTCGTCAGCACCCGTACTGCACCAATCGTTGAACCAGAGAGTGACATTACTGTATTATATCCTTCGTGTTACTCGTTTTCTATCACTTTTTGTCGCATACGCGTTTCAACGAAAAGGCTGAGAAGGCTTCAAACAGTGTGCACGCTCCTTCTCGCCGACACGCCCCTATCAAGTGCAAGGATGACGACTGTACTATCAACAACTCGAATAGCTGTCGAGTCGTAGCCGGCCCGACAACCTTCCGAATATTACGATACACTGTCAATTTAACTGACTGGCCGTAAAACCAGCGTCAAGCGAAGTAACTGAACGTCACGAACACGTTGTGGGCCACTTAAAGATTATTTACACGTATCGGATCCGACGATAATAGAAACAACCGTTACGTCAGCTATGAAGATTACGTCGGTTACGTCAGTTACGTTGGTTACGTCTCTCAGACTGCGTTCATGCTTTCCGGAAGCGCACGCCAGCGTACGCTGGCGTTTCCTGCCTTCGACAGCGGCAGTGACAAGGAGAGGATAGATATCGATCTAGCATTTGGCAGCGTCACCAGCACTACCATTTCACTAGCGTTTCGAGCGTTTCACAAGCGTTTGCCAGTGGCGGGCACTAGTAGTTTTTGAGAGAGTAGGAGAGTAGCGAAGGGCTCAATTAGGCGTCGTGGAATTGTGCTTCAGTGCAACCGCACAGCACTGCTAGACAAAACCGTGCATTAAATTAGTTAAATTGCATAATTAAGTGGTTGAACTACATAATGCATAATTGTACATGGATTAAAACAACGTAAGGGATTCATTTGGCGATCCTACTATACGATGCATTGTTGCTAAGGTTACTGTACTCGTACGTGTGTGTGGGCTGCCTCCGCCTCTTGGGTCACGACAATTCATAGCGCCGGCCCGTTCACGCTGAGACATCGATATCAACAGCAGTTGATGTTTGGGGGCTGAAGGGAACACTATTGTTGGGTGACGGGAAGTGATATCAGTTGATAAGATCTGATAAGATGCGTCAGAAAGGGGAGGTTACCATAGTCATAACGCGGGTGACAGCATCAGATAGCTCTTAAGCTCTCAGAACGTGGCAATGAAAGATCATTTCAAACTTGGAATTGTCTATCAAAGAGCAGTGCCATCTAGCGGATGTATCACAGCTCCAACTAACACAAAAAAACTCGCCCTTAGGAAACTACTGCTAGTTTTTCATTGAGACCACCGCTAAACTGACTCCTTTTGGGTGGCTTCTGGTGATCCAGCCCCTCGATATGAAGCTGATGGCGATCAAGTCCACACAGGTCAACAAACTGGGCGAGCTCGTTTGTAATGGCAGGCACTCTTCTTTCTTGCTCATTTTTGACCTTTAGCGCGTTTCGAAAAGCTTCCAAAGTTTTGCATGTTGAAGTCTGGACTCTCGCATCGAAATCCTTACACGCTACCTCCAAACTCCAGTCTGCCACGAAATTGCCTCCTACGAGCTCCAAGAGGATATCCCCGGTCTTGCACTTTTCATCCCCTTCTAAGTGCCTTCCTAATTCTTGCAAGCTGAGCGGTTCGCTCGGCTTTCAGCAATGAACTCAATCCCATATAAGCGGCCACCATGAAATTGGGTAGAGGCTAGATCAGGCCTGATCCACTGCGAGTCACGAACCCGTTCACGCGTGGCAAATAAAAACCATGCCGTGTAATACAATAATGCTCGTACCCAGGGTTGTAAACCAGCTCTTTCCTTAGGTTCGCAATAGGGATCTCGACCTCACGGACCGGGCCGTCGAGACCACACCTGCGCAGGGACATGCTCACGGTAGAGCTGATTGCGTCGCTCATAAAGGGCGAACAAGAGGGCACTTCTCAAATTACTCGACTTCCGAGTCCTCTTGCTCTCTACTGGGTGGTCCAGGAAGGCGGCGTTTGGCTCGTGCGAGGCAGCCCTCATAAGGAGAAGTGTTCTGGGCGAGCTCTAAGAGTTCCGCTGTCTGCTGACTACCCAACGAAACGTATTAGCCGTTCTAAACATATTATTGTTGACAGCCAGTTTTGTTTAAGCGGATGCGTCGCCTACGATGTCTTTATTGCTGGGTTTTTGGTTCAATTTAGCCCGATAGAGCCCACGAGTGTCATTATATAGGTGGTTCAGAGGCCGTATATGTTCATTGACTGCTGTTGTTCACAGCGAAGTTCAAAGGTGGCCCACAAGACGCCCTATTTTGACAGTACGATCGAAATCCGCGAGGTGAGGCAGGCGTGGCTGCGTACTTCAACTAAATGTCGTGGTGGCTATGCTCTTGGAGAGATATTTTCATTTTGACCCAAATGTGGTCACGTCTCTGTCGAACAAAAGAAAATGACGGTTGTCTCAAATGAAGTATTCCTTGAGTAACTAGCTCTGTGCCATGTTCGAATGCCACGCCTACTCAGTCTCGGGGATACAGAGCATATAGAGTGATGTGACGTCAAACGATTCCATGACGTGGTTCCGTCTAAGGTAGACAGGGATAAAAGGCAACAGTCACACCAAAACAAAGTTTGACAGCCACAATATCCTGTCGGCTGGTCTCCCTATGCTGCTTTTATTGGGCCTACCTTGAAATTCGAGGGGCTCTGGAAGACTGGGTGCTCTGTAGTAGCTTATGTGTTGAGGACACAGAGGACTAGGCAGTACCGATGGTCTCGGGAAAGGATTATCGGGACAACAGGCTGCGTCCGGAGAGCCTTTGAATTTTCATTCAGACTTTCGTAAAGTGGTTGGTCCGAAGTAGAATTCCAGACATGACTCACTTTTGTACGCCGTCTTTATTGGAAGACAGATCTTTCTTTCCTCCGGGCAGTGAATACGGTTTCAGCGACAACTCAAAAGCCAGAACCATTGCACTTGCGGAGAAGGGTTTCCAACATCCAGTTCCATGGTGTGTGAAATGCCTCGCAACTGCAATGGTATTTGTAGTTATAGGCGTCCACATGTTGGAACTGAAATGAGGGTGATGTTATAAGCTCACATTCAACAGGAGGTTATGCTAGTTCTTCCTGAGATACTGCCAAAAACATGCAGTCTAATGCTATACTAGATTTCAGGAGATACACTTCCATGAACATGCAGTTCCACTTCTTTCGACTTCTCTTTGCCCTACTGATGATTTACACAATAAAGGTGAGCTGCAGAACAGAGTGTACAAGTAGAGATCACTGATGAATCATTTTCCGCTGAGCCATTCTCAGAGATCTCTGCTAGCTCACTCCTCTACTTGGAGTGACCGAAGTTTTTTTCTCATAGTAAGCCACATGATACTTCTGACCGATTATTGTATTCTCTTGATTTCCCTGAGATCAATATATCGCTCGGTAAACTGACTGCTCCAGTTCGGTTAGGTAGTTTTGATGCACATCGACTTATGCGTTTTGAGAAGCAGAGATCATAAACCAAATTTTGCGTATTTTCGAAAGATCGCAATTTGTTTTACGGCACTTTTGGAACATAATCCTAGTGTAGTATGATCTAGTGGGAACCTCCTGTGGAGCAACGTCAGTGCAGCATCCTGCGGTAGTATGGCTAAGCTAATCAGAAAGTTGATTCCCATTCTCTCTTAGCGACGCGGGTCTCTTCGTGAGTCACTGTTGAATTTGGGATGGTTCATCATGAGCGCTCCATCATTATCAGGTGCAATCGTTGTATGCGGAATCGTCGCAATAGGGGGTGTATTCGCCCCAGGAGAGGGTTCGTGATGGCATCCGGGAAAAATTTAATTTTGCTAGTTGATTTTCCTCTCTTCATGACTGTGTAAGAGGGCCCCCCTTCTCAGCAAAGTCATTGAGGCGGGGGAGGCGTACTTGTTTTAATTTTTGAGGGCAAGGTCGTATTTATGTTTTCGGCGTTTTGGAAGTGGGCGGTTGACTTTTGGGTTTTTTTCTTAAGCGCTGTTCGTTCTGCTCGATTGGATAGTGAAGTACAGAGGGCTGGCCGGGAAGGTTCCAACCTAACGAAACAGTGGGAGTTCCGTACAGACTCGAGTCAACATCTCTCGCAATGATCTGCCCCTGACCATGATATTTTATGACCTGACTCGACGCGCACGATTCGGCTTTGTGGAAGGTGACTCATCTTTTTGAATATGTTCGGTTTGATTTTTTGCTCGTGAATGTCGTTCAATTTGGAATCTACGGTTTTGTTTTGTACGTATTTCCACCTCTGTTTATACAATCAGTTTCAATTGCGCGATGTAGCTTGGTCCCTTACGATCCGAGCAAAGTGTTTCTGTATACGGTAAATGCTACGAAATTTCCTTGAGGCGGCCGTCTCAGCTGAGTGATAGTTAGCCCAGATTCATCTGGGGGTTGTGGGTAAGAAACTTCTGGCGGGTAAAGGGATATCATTAAGACGAAAAGGTCCGGAAGGAAAGTGTATAGAGAGGGTTCCCAAACCACACGAGCGTGTACAGTGGGAGTGGGGACTTTTGTTCCGCGATATATTAGTAGGAGTATGTAACACGGCATGCTATCAATGTTGAGTGAACATAGAGGGTAAAAAGGATAAAGAAGCTTGGAATTGAGCATACCTAATTCATACACTGCAACAGTGGGAAGCTGATACAAGTATAGCAACTGATAGGAGCTGAAACGTAGTTATAGCCGTGCTGGTTTTTTTCGAGGTGTACATTTTTCTAGACTATCGATCGGAAAAGTATCGTGCCATAGTCTCAGTGACCGGGGTGACGGATGACAGTAACATTGAATGACATTGGATAAGTATGAAGGACTATCTAATGTATCCTAAACGGGTAAACCAAACACGAAAAAACTTAGGGCTAGGATACGCTTCCCGTTGTGCTGGCATGAACAAATAAACTATGTTTGCGAGAGTGTGATGCCAGGAATAGGTGAAGGCGTCGGTCGCCTTGTATTCACTTATTAGGTGGCGATCTCAGGTAAAACGAGCAGAAAACTCAAAATCGAAAAGGTGGAAGTGAGTGAACACGTATCCATCAAAATTAGCGTTGTATTTAAGCGCAACGTAAATAGTAAGATCGACGCTCAACCTGATGGTGAGGTCGAGGAGTCCCTTTGTTTAGGCATCGCCATAAATAGTATAGATGTGCAAAGTAAGCTAGTGCCGCATACTGACACAAAGAGAGCGCCTTTTAAGGCATGTTGCAGACGATCAACCCACCAAGAGACTAGATCCATACTCTGGTAAATAGAATTCCGCGACCCTGCAGGCGCTGCATAGCGGTTTCTCCAGAATGGGTATAATGATTAGAGCACCCATCTTGGTAGCAGCTATTGCAAGATGCCCACGGACAACATTGATTAGATTACCTTCGCATTCATAATTTGCATTAGCAAATTAATGTAATACGAGCGCTGGCATGAGAAAGGAGGCTTTTCTTTCACGATTTTTGACCGTTTCACTCGTTCCTTCGCCAATTCCCCTAACCAGCGCTATACTAGCTTTAGGCTAAGGTTAAGGAACCATCGTAGGGCTGCATTGCTTTATTTGCTACCGCCTAACTCTTTGCAGGACAGCGGATTTTTCCAGATTTTCTATGCCGTCGCATCCGGGAATTTTCAATATATGTTATCGCTGCCTCTCGAGGTTTCTATAGGTGGAAATCTTCATTTAACGGCCTATACGTTCGACGATCGGCTTCTTCAGAGGCCTAAGTGTTCGAGTTAAGGAATGAACTACCCCGCCAAGCAACCGACCAAGCCCATAGCAGTTCGAATGGAATGTTTCGAAATCAACCAAGGAAATCTGCACATTACGGAAAGGTGCATCGCACACATGAAGTCCACGCGTGATCCGCCCTTGTCACATGCGGATGTGATCAGTAGCGGAAGACGAGAGAGACTCATGTAACAAGTATCCTCCTTATACGCATGAATTGAAGAGAGAACGCACAGTAGCAAGGGCTACTCACCACTGCAGCTGGTTATAACCGGAAAGTTCATTGGTTATTGAGCGGACGCTCTCTAGTGTTCAGCCTGAATTTCTGCCGGAAAATCCAGAAGCGCTCTTAGCGCCTTTGCTTGTCGAGATTTAGTCCCTGCGCCAATATTGTCATCTTGATTTCAGAATTGTATGCATTATGCTCTCATCTCTATGCCTGCCCCGCACATGTCGTGGACCTGCTGCGGCGCTCATACACTGAGGTGTTCAGTTTAGTACGCACACCCAGCGGTCTTCCTGTCTCTCGATACTATGTGGATCCACATATGCGTTCTATCTTATGAGCCACATGATTATTTGTGCAATCCGCGAGTTCTGCTGGAAGACAGGAAGATACGATGGTGTGCGAATTAAACGAACCCTTCAGTGGTATAGAGGGGCAGTAGGTCCAGACGAGCGCTGGACAGAATAAGACAGAGGTAGCAATAATGGTCAACAATTTTGAATCCTAGTGCACATATTGGGCGGGAGACGGAAATCTCAGGCAAGCAAGGGCTAGAGGCGTTCTTGGATTTAGCGCCAGAAATTCCAGGATGAACAACTGTAGATAGCGTCCTTCAATAACACAATGAAGTTTCGCTGTTCATACCCATACGTGGCGAGTTGTGAGCTAGCACAGTGTCTATGCTGCGTCTCTTCAATATTATGGCGTATAGGAGATACTGTCATCGAGTCTCTCTCGTCTCGCTACTGACTCACATAGCGATGTGACAGCGATCCACGGTGGAGTTTTGGTGAGTGCCACGTTTTCTCGTGATGTGTAATTTTCCTTGTATGAGTTCCAAATACATCATCGGAACTGCTAGGGTTGGTTGGGTGCTTGACGGGGTAATGTTCATCTCCTTAACTCGAAACACGTTTAGGCCTCTGAAGAAGACGACCCTGTCGAAACGTTAGGCTGTTAGAAGTAAAGATTCATAACCTAAAACGATCGAAGGAGCATATTAACTAATATAAACTCCGGATGCCGAGTTACAGCAAGGGAGAAGCTGAGAAGTTTCAAACTATTAGGTTGCACGAGTCCGCAGACTCTTTGATTGAATTGTACTAGAGAATACTAGAAGCTTCAAATGTTTTAATCCCTGATAGTAGGCGAACTGTTCCTCTGGATTACTTGGCATCTTGGGTACTATCAGTGACTTTTTGTGGGAAGTTTTCAAAGCTCATGGCCTCGTAACCACCAGTAAGTTGGCAACCTCTCTAGGCTCCACCTAACTGATAACTGCCATGCTTCTCCGCAATCTCGGTTATCGGGAAAATTTTTTGTGAAGGATGCCTCATGAGTTGGACCAGTCTGACAAAGCGCACTGAATGGTCGTGACTGAGTTTTCTTTTCCTTGTACACACTGGAAGAACATTTGTGAGATCTTGTGGTTGGTAGCGAGTGTTGGAGTCCTTGCGTAAACTATGCACACATCCCTCGCAGGATCTCTCGAAAAGTAGATTGCTTAGCCAAAAGCAGATGTGCATGGGATAAAGATTTCAGTGTGTTATTGGTGGGACTTCAAAGCGAAGACCGCATGTGGGGATCAGGCTACGCCAAAAGATCATGGATCTCGATCAGAGAATGCGACCATACCCAGCTTATTCATCAAAGTTAGCAGCCTCTAATACCACCTCCTTTGATCCCTACCGCATCCTTAAGAAGCAAAAATTCCGAAAATCGACGTCTACTCAAAAATGAGGTCCACCTCTTCTTTTTATCATAGTTGCCGTAGTTCTATGAGAATGGAAATGAGAAGCTGTGCAAAAGATGGGCACTAGTCCTAGTCATCAACTGTGGTTACCTTGTAGATTGGAGGTGTCTTTTAGTGAAGGAAAATTTGGTCCGAAAATTTGGTCAAAGTGTCGCAGGACTTTCCGTCCTATCAAATACTTTGAATTAGGTTCTATGCATTTTGCAATAACTAGTTTTTGATTGTGTCAGTAGGAAGATGTAATCATAAAAGGATAAGGATAAAGGATAAAGTCTTCGCCGTTGATCAATCCCTTTGTGGGCACGCATTCTACTTCCATTCAGAATCGTAGTGGCTTATTGAATGCGATGTGGCCTATACAATGACTTGCGGGGCCAGCCGATGTACAAGTCAGTGTTTATCCTCCGAATCTGGTACCAATTTACCGTCCCCGGAGGAGAAGGCTTGGTTGGCCTAGGCGGGTGTCGACCCGGGATTTGAACCCAGGACCGCGCGAGTGGTGAGCGCGCCACTTGTCACTACACCACCTCCTGCCCATGTTATAATATCAAATTAACCGCAATCCCATATAGAGTTTAGTTTTATTAACAATGACCTGCTCTTTCTCGTTCCACATTCATGAGTAGTTTCGCGAACAGAGAAATATATATATAGACCGACTGACTCATGAACACAAGGTAGTGGTTCATATAGTAAAGTGATTTTAACAAGCAACAATCTTCTTTAGGTAGACGTCGGAGCGAATCCAGCAAAGGTGAGAAAACGTTTTGTTTCTTCCTGACCATGTTCCGATTCGTAACTAAACGCCTCCATTACATATATACCAACTATTTGCTGCCAATATCTGCTGACGCGTTTCTTTAATAGTGAGATCATAGACGTGCAATACTGTGTTAGTTAGGCTGTGGCTGGTGCGGAACGAAGGGAAAAGGTAGGGCTTTAACGGATTCATCACGGGTTTATCAGAGGCCAACTTGTGAACAATGTCATTATGCAGATCTTCCCGGCATTTAACTCACGTGGTGACATATAGAGGAGACAGGAAAACAAAGAGGACAAGGTGGTGGGCTCGTCCACTGTTCGAGTACTCATTACTTATCTCTCAAACCTACCTTAGTGAATATAAAGAAAGTAAAAGAAGCCTGAGCGATCACAAACAACGTGGGATTAGCATATGAGACGTCATACAAAGGAAGACACTCGCTCAAGCTCGACAAGAGTCAAAAAAATTAAATTTATGAGCTGGAGCAACGTGAGTGCAGGATAGTGGCTTGGAACAAAATGTGGAAGAATGGAAACGAAGGGAGGATGGGAAAAGCTAGGAACGCCCCGTGCATGCTGCACACGAAAAATGGCAAAAGAAGATCAAGCGTCGAGTGTCTTATTGGTTCACCGGTCAGAATTCACAGACTGGTTCATTATTAGTTACCGGTGCTCCTGCTGCAATCATTGGCCGAAATGCGTCCGAAAAGTTGAGTCTGCGTGCAATCATTGGCCAAATGCGCCTGTCCGAGTTGAGATGGTCACGAAAGCGGTGTAACTGTACGCAATTTTCGCGCAGAAGCACAAATTCAAAACCGATTCAAAAACCTATAGCAACAATGTGCTTGGTCTAGAACGTCATCCACAACTGAGGAAAAACTACTCTCTCCGCTCCTCTTATCCAGAGCGGACAAATATTATGAAGTCCTCAGCACTGACGCCAGCAGCGATCGCCGTTCCGAACTTTAATGATCGAAAGGAATTAGCCGGAAGGACTGGTCATGAAGGATTCATCACGCATATCCCTTGATTGTCAGGATGTTGGTTCTTCCCAAAGAAACCGAGCAGTCACTGCCCATCTACATTGCCTATTCCTCATCGATCATATCGAGAATCGGATGGTGGTTGGGAAACCACCATTTCTTATAACAATCTCAGGCGCTCCACGCAATCGTATATTCTGCAGTATTTCAGTAAGCGCGGAAAGAGAATCGTCAGAAAGAACAATATCTGGGCTACACCGTTGCAAAGAAGTCATCCAGCTCTGCCTGAGATTCGCCCAACTTCATCTGAAAAGGGTTGTCTCCATTATCTTACTGAAAGTGGACCTGCTTACAAATTATTCTCTCTGGTCGACGATTCCCCTCAGGTTTCCTAGTCTTGAGAAAGGAAGGCCGAATAGAAAAGAGTAACAGCTTCTTCATTTAGTGTACACGACATGCCAGTCTTTCAGCTGAGTTCGCCGTGTACACCCAACCTCGTTCATTTCAATCGAATTGTAGGCCTCCCGCTTTGAACGCCATCGCGTTTTAGAAGATTTTCTTGATAAGTTGAGGGCATACGCTGCCAATTGCAGCACCGATTTTGATCATCGGCAGCTGTCTTGCATGGCGGTTAGGGGTTGACTAGAACAAAAACGAGTTTGAGGGAGCGCTTGGAGGATTCGTGCTGATGGTAACGATAGTCCATATTGCAAAAGAAGAAGGAGTCAAGCTAGTGGTACTGATAGAAAGTATACTACTTGCGTGTATACATGCGCCACTGACTACAGATCACTCTTCGAACTCATCCTCGTCGTAAGCAGCATGGCGTTTCGCTGCTAGCTATGAAGGGGAGTCAAGGCTACTACGTCGAAATAATTATTATCAGGATAAGTAATTGGTGGGAGACGGAAAGGCAGCTTTACCTTCGTATAACCGCTTTTCTTTTGAGTTAGCAGGAGTGTGTTTTTTATGACGTATGTGGAAGGACAAGCTTTGTAAACCCTGTGGAAGATTTTGGCCACGAAACCTTTTACAGCTGCACTACGGACCGTCGTGCTCAAGCCATACAAAGTAATCGACATGGGATATTTACTTTAGCAAGCTTTTCTGCGAAAGTAGATGACCGGCCACGACCTTGGTGACGTACTACATAGCACAGGAAAGCATTCACTCACCAGCACAGCTTAGGCTGCTGGTTCGAGTCTCGCCAGGCAGCGTGGTGTATTGCAAGTCACAAACGCTCTTCTCTCACTATGGCACGCTTCACTTCTCCTGTATTTCCCACAGAAAAAGTCGGACACGTATCATTTGCATGTGGCTGGTGATTTGGTGGATAGGAACGTTAATTTTCCTCCTCACTACTGTATTTTCCAAAGAGAAGTCGGACTAGCACCAGCTGCAAGTGGGTGATGATCCAGTGGATAGAACTGGATAGAACGTTGGCTCATAGGATTTGAATGAAGGTCCGACTTATTTAAAAGTGCTTGCCTTTGCCATTTTCGCGACCCAATCCAGAAAGTATTGTATAGTTATTTTGCTGGCTTTCAGTCCTGCTTTGTAGAAAGGAGAACCTATTGCAAAGCACAAGGGTGCTATCGGAGCATACTGAACCTGCTAGTTTGTTGCATCCCGCAATCATAGCATGTTCACGCTCTCGAAAATTTTCCAAATTGGCACTTCTCTTCCAATTAACACTTCTCTAGGGAGATTTCAATTTCAAGGAGTGGAGAGGGTATGTAGCTCGACCGAAACAGGGAAGTCCTTGAAAACCAAGGACCAAACCTGAATGACGTCGTGACAGACTCTACGCGTTCAGTTCAGAACATTTTTTTCACTCTTAAAACCTTAACTACTGACGAGGATGACTAATGAATGGGTATGAAGAAATGTACAGCTGAAGAAGCTCAAAGATTAGAGTGTGCGATCATTTATACGATCTCAGGGAGTGTATTGCATGGTAGTAGAAAAGGTAAGCGCTCATTGGTAATTGCTCCGATGCAGGTGGTTGAAGCGGAAATGGTTCATCTGCTGTGTAATCATGTTGCGCTGTATTGGCGGACTGTACTTTCCATCTATATCGACAGGTCTATGCATGCTATGAGCGTAGGGGCCCAAGCTACCACCTCTTGCAATATGAACAGCACTGTAAATGAACTGATCCTGTTTCCATTATGAAATGCGCCCTGCGAAACCGGGCTAAAGTATCGGAGGAGAGCTCGACGGCAGCTGGGCGAGCCGACTGGTTTAGGATATAGCAACTGATATAATTACACATGAGGTTCAAGCGAACCCACTGTGCTACACGCTACTGCTTGAAGAAAATGTAGAACTAGTGAAATCACTAGATATTCCGGCTGAAAATAAGTGGAAACAACAAGCAATACGGCCACCGATACTTGTTGGCTGTTATCAAGAATGGGAATTCTGGAGAATCGACCAATCGCTTTTGAGTTGAAGTCGTGAAGGAAGTCCCCCTCGCTTCAAGCTCCAACTCCTGCCAATAAAATAGGCAGTTCATGAGAAAAATCGTTCTAACCAACTCGGGGTGATCAAAGTCCCTGGAAGTGTAACGACTTCAACCTCAAGACGTGAGGAAACGCTCTACTCCGCACCTGAAAATTCACAGATCCTTACACCTCTAGTTCGCTGCGGACGGTTGGGCGTGTCAGGCAGTATGAGTGTGTCCGTCAAAGCCGTTCTCTGCCTTCTTGTTGAAGCGCGCATGCGACAAAAAGTGGTAGAAAACGAGTAATACGAACGATATGATACAGTCATATCACTTGCTCGCTTTAACAACTGGTGGAGAACGGGTTTGGCACCGCGCCAAACTCATCCTCCTGACACGCCCAACCGTTCGCTGCGGACTACACTATACCTCATTTCTTGTTTCACTTACAGTTTTCCGCGTCTTGCTAAGAACATCTGCGAGCGACAGCCTAATTCAGATAACACATTTATTACCTGTGGAAGCGAGTCAACTTTTTCTCTCACGAGTCTAAGGCCCTAATCCCTAGCCGTCTTTAGCTCATTTTCATTTACCGTTAGGCTTGCTTTCGACGTTGCTTTGTCAAGATCCTTGAGAGGAACTCGCTTGTTTTCAGGCCAAGGGAGCGCAGGCATCAGGGGTAAGTTCGGAACTTATGATTCCTTACTTGTCGCCATCTTGTTTTCACTTCTTTTTGATTATCATTTCCGTGTCTTGCTGAGATCATCAGCATGCAACAGCTCGTTCCAGATAATATTAGGTCATCTCATTCAAAAATGTGGAGACATATACAGGAATGGCAGGAAAGCAGAATGGATAGGGCAGCGAGCTACTACACCATTTGGAAGCGAGTATCACCTTCGCATCTGAATCGGCAGATCTGGCCACAGAAAATTGAAAAGAAGCCGGAATGGTGCAAAATGGAGCGATTTACCAAATGCGGCGCTGCTTGCTTTAACTTGCGGCGTGCGTAGCGTCGAGCGCTTCCGCATATGCCAGCGGCAGTGTCGGGAGAGGCATATCGATCTAGCGTTCCCAGCGTCGGGGACGGGGCTAGACAGGGGTTAGAGAGTATGTAGGAGAGTACAAAATACTCTCCTACTTTCAATACTCTCTAGTCCTGTCGCTGCAAACGCTGGGAAAACGTTGGAGAAACACTGGTGAAGCTAGATCAATAGCTATGTTTCCCGTGCCCTCGCTACGCCAGCGTGCCGCTAGCGTACGTCAGCGTGCGCTGGTGACGCTAAGAACACTAGATCGATATGCACCCTTTCCCCACACTGCCGCTGGCGTACGCTGGAAGCGCTACGCCTACGCTGCCGCAAAGTATAAACGCAGCCTTACAAGAGGAGCGCTGCTCAAGTTTGAACTGTGCTAGACCAGTAGCTGCGTGTAATGGTGTTTTCAAAATGCAAGGTAGAAGATTTGGTTCAGGAGCCTGAAGGAGGAAGAAAGAAAAAAATTTGTTGTTGTGACGGTCCCATAATGTTCATCCTGCACAAGAAAAAAGGGTGGATGAAGTCAAGCGCTGAATATCTGATCACAGAGGTTGGACCCTTGTCGAGCTTCCCCGCGAGGCTGACATTGATGCTGCAACTGCTGCCCGAGTTATGTCCGCTACAGGATGGTCAAGAGGGTGTACGTGTGGGTACCTAAGTTCTTGTAGAAGCACGAACGCAGTACCGATTCTATCCTGTAGCAGTAATGTTCTACGCACAAGATGTCATTCACAACTGTGAAAACGCACCCGGCCCTAGATGAAATATGGGTGGTCTTGGACTCCAGCCAAAATTCACAATCGTCAATTTTGTATGAATGCAGATGAGAAGCAGCCCGAGTTCTGCCATGAGGACTTACGGGGGCCCAAGCGGATGATCCATAGCAAAGGACTGCACTGTGGCTCTCGAGCGACTCTATACAGAGAACAAAATGGTCGCTGTCGGTTTATATCGCCTGTTCCTCGACAATCAGCTGAAGGAGTGGATGGTGCTGCACAACTTTAAAGAGGCCGCCGTGCTCATAGTACTAGTCCCCGGGAAACCGTAATACTGGGCGGTGCTAGGACACAAACGATACTGAGACTTGGGCGCGCGTCGCGTCATTCGCCCGATGTGAAGCCGTGCGATTTTGACTGTTCTGGTCAGACGAAGGTACTCTCCGATGGCTGATGCTAATGTTTTGTCATTTGCCGAAATTGAAATCAACAGCAGTTTACTCCACTTGAGAAAACGAAGGTACCAAAGGTCCAAACGCTTTCGGAGCACTGGAAGCGGGTCATTAATGAAGGAGAGACCTACATAACTTACAGCCAATACAGCCAAAATATTACCTTTTTATCTATTTCCCACTTCATTTTATATGTATAAAACCTCCCACATTTTTGAATGGAATGACCTAATACACTTGCCACCTAATTGAGTGGGTTGATATTTTTCTTCATGGGGTCAACTCTCCGATTCCCTGCCGTCTCCAGCACATTTTCTGTTAACGTTTGACATATTTTCGTTGTTATTTGTCAAGATCCTTGTCACGCAATTACTTCTTTCCAGAAAACAACAAAAGAGCCGTGGATAATGGACGTAAGAATGGAACTTTTGAATCCGTATCTGTCATCTTATTGTTTTCATTACTTGTTTCACTTATTCTTTCCCGTGTCTTGTTAAGAATTTTTTTCAGTTCTTCCCTGAGACTCCGGCTGACGTTGACGAGTTGGTTCACTATTCCAGTATCTACTCCAAAAAATGAAAAAAATCCCTCTGGTTGAAACTCTGTGCCATGCATTATTAGCGCTGGCGCCATTTGCCTCCAATAGGGGCAAGTTCGACACCGCCTTCCTCATTAAACTTGATGACGTGTCTCACTAAAATCGAT
>MU948924.1:0-15772 GCA_036418165.1 Cooperia oncophora
CGCCAAGAATGAGTGTCATACTCGTAATCAGGATGTTGAATTACCCCTATATACAAGTTTTTAGTGGATTTGGTGACTTTGAAAATGAGCTCGGAGCCGAAATTTCTGGAGTCCAAACGGCATTAGCCCTTGCGCAGGCCACTACGCGCTGACGTAGAATTGCAGACTGGCCCCTCCCGAGGCGCATAGTGTCCAGACTCGAACAATTTAACAGCGTTAATCCGATTATCCATCATTTCAGAGTACCTTGACAAGTTCGCTAATGTTCGCAACGATATGCTCGTCAATGGCATCGTTTCAGTTTGGTTACAGTATTGGGTGTATTAACGCTCCTGGGAAGGTTCGTTTCCACTCACCTGCGGGACAAATGCTTTCAGGTTGTTTGAATATTTTAAAGGAATATCCAACTTAGCAAGCACCGGGGAGCTGGGCTCAAGGATGATCACGAAGATAGAGCGAAAAGATCCGTCAAAAAGGAACGGCGCGCTCGGCTATAGTTAGGCGTATGCCTGGCCAAGGGGCACGTCTTTGCCGCTGGGCGGAGTCTGAAACAGCTGTTACTGTGGCTATTACTATGATCCTGCTTCAAAGCATTTAGTGAATAAAGTGACACATTTCTACAGCTGCGGATCGACCTCGTAGATAGCAAGGGCAAAGTGCCTCGAACGTGAGCGTGAGCGTGCAGCGTAACTTCGAAATGTTTTTGTGCAATACAGACCCCATTGTACGGCCATTAAAAATAGCTAGCTGTTCTTGCAATACTTTGCGAAAACAAGGTAATTTCCGTTTGGTGAAAGTCTAATGTGGGCGTGCTCGTCCCGTTCTGCGGGTGCGAGGGGCATATTGCGAAGTATGGTCATATCACTTCCGAAGATTGGTTTGTGCTATTGAGACTGCTTAAAGTGAGCGATAGTTTGGAGCAATTCCAGATGATAACTGAGTGGATCATATCCTCACATAAATATATGTACAATGAGGATCTTGATAGAAAAGATGCAGATCTGACATTGTGAGTGGCACTATTTTGTCGCATAAGGCGACGTTCAGAATTTGCAGCGCGTCGACGCGCTGTAACGCGCTACTACCGCGGCAGCGCTCTAACATTAAAGACGAGAACGCGGCCCTAGGCGGTATCGACTGCCGCCAGCCGCTACTGCTTGACCAGAGGTACACGGCAAGAATAGAAGGTCGGCTTTGGCGCCAACTATCTGGTAATATTAATCAGGCCAATCGCTAGTGTTGCGGGAGGAAATAGAAAGCCCCCATACTCTCAAGCAGTAGCGGGGGACGCTGGTCGACCCGTTTTGGCTGCTTTCACATGTGATAACTTTCTAGGAGCTTACAGGAGTCTACAAGGTCTCCCCTAAGCTAGCCTGTGAACTGGTAATATTGAGGAAATCTTTTTAATTCAGCCAATCAATCGTTGCCCTATTTGGAGTGGGTGGAGCAGTTGGTGGGCTGTCATCAGGAGTGCTGGCTGATGCAGCGGGCAGAAGAGGATGCTTGCTCTATACGAATATTATTGCATTTCTTGCTGCTGCTTTTATGGGAACAGCGAAATACGCCGGAATCTACCTGATGATGCATGTTGGACGCTTTTTTATTGGAGTCTACGTAGGTATGACAGCTTTTCGTTGACGGATTCTGCCTACAATGATATTTTTCGCGATAACTGGAGCGGAGAACTAGGGGAGATTCATGGACCATATGCAGTTTCCTCACTGATCTCGCGACGCCTCCTTTTTGTATTGAAAAGTGAAGTGAACCAATGAAGGAAGTGCGATGGCAATGATTGCCCGCTTACTTCTCCGCCCATTCGCTGGTGGTGGAATGTGTCTTCAACTAAAACTTTATGTTTCCCAGGTATTTCGGTAGTTGTTCCTATGTACCAGATAGAAATTGCGCCAACTAATCATCGCGGGCTCATCGGCTCGTTTCATCAGCTTCTTATCTGTGCTTCAATTCTTTTTTCGCAGGTATACTGTCGAATTGCCGTTTTCACAAGATAAAAGGTGTTTGACTGCCGGTCAGGAGATCCGAGTTGCGACGGCGCAGCAAGAGGACCGTCTGATGCGCGGATCCATATCAGAACCTAGTTGCTTTGACGAGGGATCTCGCGTCAACCCAAAATCTAAGTGTTGCCGCAGCTCGGAGCTCCTAACCTGCTCCCAACATCTTTAGCACAATTGCAGATCATGGGCCATCCGCTGCTCTTTGGTACACCGGAAAAATGGCCGATTATTTTCGGCTTTATCGCGATACCAGCTATTGTACAAGTTATTACATTGCCAATGATACCCGAATCTCCTCGATTCACCCTTTGTATTAGAGGTGATATCGAACAGGCCAAGGAGGATCTGGAAACTCTACGAGGAACAAGAGATGTGCGTTTATGAGCTTTTTAGAAACTAACGTGGTTTGGAAGGAGGGGTCCAGTAGCGTGGAGGTCAGGCCTCTCTCATTCTCTTTTTATTGGTGCCGCCAAAGAGGATAGAGTGCCGTTTTGCAAATTGAGCCATAGAGAGCGAAAACAAGCAGGAAAATGTGGGTGGTTTTAGGCAGTAACACGAGCTTTATTCATACTTGAAGAGAGTCTACAGGTTTCAAATGACGTGTAAGCTAGCGAGAACCAGTAGAAACCATCGAATTAGAGAATGAACAACACCCCCGCCCGCGCCACTCAAACAGAACAGCGCCGCCAGCTCTCAATAAGTATGCTAACGCCGTTTGTTCCTCATTTTTTAGAATTTCTTTCCTCTCCAAGTAGACTGTGTAGGAATTTTCTGTATGTTACAAAGCATTACTCCTCAATGCACTGTCCTTATTGGTCGTATGGGCAGAGACAGCCAACAGTTGTTTCTCTTCGCTGACGGGCACTTTTGGAGAAGAGGGCGTTTCTGTGGGAAGGTGACGGTTTTCGTAAAGGCTGTCAACTTGAGTGTGTTTTCAAACATGTACAAGCGGCCCCAAAAAGGACTTTTTTCCTGTGTTCAAGGCGATATAAGTTACACTTTGTTGAATTCTGATTGGACATTTCCACCACTGAATTTGGATTCAACAACACATTGTACACTATGATGATACACAGCCTTCTGGACGAACGCCATCGAGAGATTCTGCCACGCGAAAGTGATTCGGTGCCTGAGTTCAGCGAGGTCGTTGATTTCTCCGCCACTGTAGACCACCCTGTTGAGCTCCGCTCGGACCCGGTAATCGAGGGGTTTAGGTCAGGTGACACACTTGGATATTCCGTCTTCTTCAGGTACTCAACGCCCTTCCATTCCAAGTAGGCGAGAGTTTTTCCAACGCCCTTCGATTCCATGTGGTGGCACCCAATCCTGTAGCAGTACGAAGTTTCCAAGAAGGTACAGGCGACGACATGAAGGCAGGATATTCTCCTCGAGTTGGTCGATGTAACCGTCAGCGTTCACTTTCAGTCCGGGGTCCACGAAGAAATATCGGTCTTTCCATTCCAGGTACTTCCGGTCCATACCATCAACCCGCGCCTTGGCGACTGCGGTGAAGATGATATCCTGGACCGTAGCGACGTTGTCGGAGCTGCTCGATGTTGGAGGTCTTCCAGATCAAGAGTGCCGGCCTCCAGGTAGCTCTCATGGGAGTTAGCCCTCCATACAGGAATTTCGCAGATGTTTGCGACCGTCTGAATTCCATAGGCCTTCTCAGACTGCCGATCGGAGATTCTCATATGTCGCTGTACATGGAGGTCATACGGAAGATAACTCCTGCTTATCGAGGAAATCATGGATCTTCCGCGCGTGCACTCGTATCCGCGTCTTCTCTATGGAATAGCGAAATTTTCACTGATACGACCTCGGCCAAAATGTTTTTTCTTGGCCTCCCTTATTTGCATATCAGCTAATAAGCGGATGTGCTGCATAATTAGCCTAGGCAGTGGGCATGATTTACATAGCCGCGCCCTCCTCCTTTTGGGAAACAGAGCGTACACTACCCACCCTGAGTCGCTGAAGGTGTGGCTGCCTAGTTGGTTTGACGCAGAAAGGTTCATCTGCAGGGTAATTCAATTCGAGCTAGTCGTCATCCTGACTTAGCGCAGCCGCCACCACATCTGAATGCCACGCCCCCCACATCTCTGAGATATGGAGTATATGTTCTGTAGCACTTCTCCATCTTTTTATTAACCGCTGTGTCGTTCATGATTATTTTGTTTAATGTCATGAAGGTGATGGTTCAGATCAATGTGGAAATTAATAGTATGCGAGCAGAGGTAGTCGCACTATATGATTCTCTGTATGATCGGCCATCCATGTTCGACATGTTCCGGAGAGAATTCGTATACCCGACGATGATCGTCATTGTGATGATGATCTTCCAACAATTGACAGGTATGTGACATCTATCGAATGATACCCAGATAACTCTTCGGTCTTCATTCACATCTTCGCGCCCGAAAGCAGTGTCGGTTGGGAGGTACACGTTGCGGCGGCTCGGCAAAAGGGGCGGCGCCAGTAGACGGCGCCCATTCGACGAGAAATTCGATTCAACCAGTCGGGAAGCAGCCACAGTTTTGTGCGCTGTGGATGCTTAATCGTAGCAGAAACAGGGAGAGGCCGAATTCAACGCGGCGCCAGCCCATTTTCCACCGATCGATGCCGTTTGTAAGCTTCCACATTCGGTGAAGAACAGGCTGGTCCCATGCGAGCCCCCTTTTCTTCTCCCCTCCCCTCCTCTGACACCTTTATGGTCCCTATGCGCAGTCCCGCCTCTCCTTTTCTTCTCCCTCCCCTTTCCTGACACTCCAGCAACGCCAGAAATCAAGACGGTGTCAGTTCCGCCCCTCGCCGCCCACTCGTGGCTTTCCGTAGTCTAGACTACTACGTTCAGCTCATTGACTAGACAGCAGATGTAGAATGATGAATTAAAACCTGTTTAAAAAATAAAAATAAAAATAAAATTTTATTAGTGGTTCCATAAAGTTCGTTGGCCATTTGTAAACAGCGTCGCGTTACGCAACGCGTTGTGATTTCGCATAATGATTTCGCAATACTGAAAGTACTCGCGATGGGCTATCTTCTGAGCTAGCTAGCTCTGAAATTTCCTTTCCTGCTCTTCCCACAATAAAGCAGTAGTAATCATGAGCTGATAGTCACCACCACCGCCGATGTTTGCTGGACTGCTACAACCTGGGCATCTCCAGACGTCAGGCCACGACCAGGATGCGTCAGCAGTTTGGTGATAACACCCCTTCTAAGAAATGCTGAGAGAATGTCAAAATTGCGTGGACTCCCTTCACAAATGAAACAGTGATGGCATGCGCAAGATATGCCCGAGCTTTCTGGCTTCTCTTTGCTACGGCGATCGTTCACTACAGCATCACTAACCCAACAGATGCCAACAGTGAGCGGCAGCTGGCCCGCTCTCTAAAGAATTGCAGAGCCTCAAAGGTGAAATGCTGTGCGCCTTGTCCATATAAAACATCCTGCAAAATACCGTGGTTGCTCTGAGGACAACGCGCTCGCCCCTCATCAAAGCAGTCAATTCACGAGAAGTAAACATCACCTGCGGACCGAGCCGCTTGTCGCCTCACGGACAGACACTGAGGATCGAAGCAGACGGTCACGCATCCACCGTGATTTAGTGTCCCCGGTGGGAAATCCCTAAAGAGGACCTAGACCATGCGATTACCCTCATTCTTCCTCATATTGCGTACGCCACATTGTCAAACCACAACTGCGTGTCTGGCTACTGCACAGGAAACGAGGATCTGAACTTCACACACAAATACTGACAGCGAGCAGACCCTGCTGCGAGGAGCGAGTCATCTGAGATGCGAGTGACTGGCCCGGCCTAGTCAAGCGTGCTCGGTCCACACCACTAGCTCTTGGGCTGAGCAGATCGGCAAGGCTTGCACCTCTCGTACAAGTTTACCTTTACTCCCGATCAGTTTTGAGCGAGACACTGCGTCGCGATTGCGCGCATGGAAAGCATTATATCCACGTGCGACGCCGGCCGTCTGCACTGATGTGTCAAAGGCATTCCACACCTTTGGTGATTTGCTTAAGGCCCATACCAAAGTGCCAAATCAGAACTCTCGAATAAAAGGAATGGCCAGACGAACTTTTGTGACACCGCTAATAAATTAAAAAAAAATTAAAATAAAATAAAAATAAAAATACTTAAGCGGTGGGGTGGGGTATCCGCGAGAATTGCGGCTCCCGTTCACTCCCCGTTCGCCGACTAAAACTCATCGCCCGCCGCCGCTTCTTCCCGTAGAAAGAGCCAAAGCACAGGCCCGCATATCTGGTAAACCTCATCCTCAACCCTTCCCTGTACCCATATGCATTAAAGGGTAGCGAAGAAAAATGAAGTGTTGAAAACACAGTACACTCGCTCTGACGAAAAGTTGACAACGAAGGAAATTTGATTTGAAGTGCAGAAGATAGACCACGCTAGTTAGCCGACGGCACGGTCGAGGGACGTGACGGGGAACAGTACCGGAGGAGCAAAAAAAAATGAATCTCGATACTACTGTAAGCACTTTGGCGCAAAGCCGGATCCGACAGCGCGATCAAGCAGCTTCACAAGCGTCTTATTAAGCGTTGAGACGTTTATTAAGTCAAAAGGAAACTAACGGAAGCGAAACTAATGAAAGTGCGGAATGTCCCTTACCCAAGCCAGGCAGCGTCAAGACGGCATTGTGCACACACTATCCTTACATTCTATAAAGCAGAAACTTTGTTTGTCGGTTTTTCGGTATGTAGGTATGTATGTATGTATGTCGGTTTGTATGTCTGTCGCCGTCCTTCAAAGTGCTTTTACGGCACTCAACACGTTAGTGAAAGAGGGAAACGACCGCTAGCCAAACCGGGAAACCCATCGGTGCAGATGTATCAATCCAATGTTTTGATTGTGATAACAGCATATATAAGACAACCACTCGGTACACTCCGAGCCATTGCACGAGCTGCTGCCGTGGCAGCTGGACGTGTGCTCGTGCGGGGGCAGGGTGGGGGTGCCAGGTCGCCCTGCCTCCTTCTCCTGCATGTGCTCAGCCGGAGCTGAGCACATGTATGGAGGGAGGCAGAGGGGAGGGTCGCGGGGAGGGGGTACAGTGAGGGGTGCGTAGCGCGCGTTTCAGTAGAAACGCACACCAATGGATGAGGAAACAACCGCTAACAAAACTGTAAGCCAATCTATGTTACCGTAACGAACTAAGCCCGATTTTTTGGGACTGTGATAACACTCTCCCACGTATATAAGAAAACCACTACACCCGATAAGCCATTGCACGCGGCGTGCCGCGTGGCCAGTTGGACGTTAAGTCGCTTGGCAACGGGCAGCGTGGAGGGAGTGTGGGGGGGGTTGGGGGTGTCAGTGGGCGTGAGTACGGATGGGTTAACTGAGGAAGGTCGGGAGTTAGTATCGAGTTGTATCCCCCTCCTCCCATCCTCAGCTCTTCGCGCGGTACTCAGTTGGATCTGAAGCCGATGCAGAGCGACGCATCATGCGATTAAATCTGGCAAACTGGGCCTACCACGTAAGGAATCTGCGTAGCGTACGCTTGGATAGGAGCAGGCGGCAAGACAGAAGGAAAGAACCCCTAGCAAAACTGCAAGCTAATCCATGTTACAGCAACGAACTAGGAAGCTGTTTGGAAGCTGTTTGGATTGTGAATAGCTCCCCTATCTAAGCCAACCACTGTGATAGACTCTGTGCTATTGCAGGAGCTGCTCGCTTGGGAGCTGGACGTGAGCACGAGCAAGGCGGTGGTAAGAACAGTGGCGGCGTAGTGTCCCTATGTTGCACCAGCTGCTCACGTGGCGGCTGCATCCACGTGCGGGAGTGGGCGCCAGTTAAATAGGGTCAGCTGGGATATGATGTGGGTGAGGGGGATACCAGATGAGAACGGCGATTTCGCGATTAGGAGCACATAGCGCCTGCGGCGGTAAGGCGTCTACGGTTGCGATAAGATGGGAAGAAAATGGATCGACCGCAATCGGAACTGAACCGATTAATGTTGCATTATCAAATTGTGGTAGCGTTTTGATAGTCAATAGACACCCCCCACACCATACACACAAACAATTTAGTGCCCACTCGGAATCCATTCGCACGCGGCTTATTACGGCGTAGCAGCTGAGCGTGACCTGTAGGGTGGCTGAGCGGGGAATAGCTGAGGTTAGTTTGGGGTGAAGGGGTACCATATTGGCGCGATCGACGCTCGCCTGAACAGGAGCACGCAGCGACTGCGGAGACCGAAGCATCCATGGCTGTCATGAACGCATGGGAGAGTAATCGATTATCCATGACCAGATTTTGAACTTTTCATTATGAAAGTGCCCTGCGATCATATGGCGCGTTTCTACATTCATTTTATTGGAAGACAGCTAAATTCGTTCACGACTCTAAAGCAGTTGCATGAGCCCGGCGAAGCCGGGCTTCCAAGAAGGAGGAGAGCTCGGCGTTAGCGGGCGATCCGACTGGTGAAATCATCATTGTTGCAACCGGTAGGGCGGTGAGTCCGCGGAGGCATGGACAAGCAAAATGGCTCCACCAACCTCCCTCTGCTCACCCGCTAGCAAAGAGGGGACAGTCTGACCTTTAAGGTAGAAAGCAGAGGCAGTAGTAGAAAGCGACGTGCTAAGCCTCCTGACACCGCCCTACTGGACTGTGACATTCCCAACCGTACAAGTTCAATCACTTCAGCTGACTGACCAGTATATTTTTAAGCGTGTTAACTGCTGTTATGTTTTTACTCGACAATGATATTCGAGGAAGTCGGTCTGAGCGGTGAAGCTGCCATCTTCGCCACAATTGGTGTGGGCACAGTGAACCTCCTAACAACGTTCATACAAATGTATTACGTATGTGGTTTACATTTCCCCTTTTCTAGCTTTTCTTTTCTTAGTTCATGTATTTCCAATTAGATTCTGAAATGGTCCCGACGCTCTGCCGCTGGGAAACCACGTTCATATCATTTTGCCTCACCTGAAAATGCAGATAGGAGGGCGGGGGTAGGGAAGTGAGATTCAAGGGTGCGTGTTCGCCTTCGACAAAACTTAGTTCCTCTGAAGCCGCTGACAAAACTCCAAGCGCTTTGAAGACAACAAACTACTTGTTTCATTTCAGATTGATCATCCAAAATCTGGCCGAATCCAATTGCTCACGATCGGTACTGTTGGTATGATTGCGTCAACAGCGATGTTGACGGTGGCAGTCACATTCAAAGGAGAACACGCTTGCGAAGTTATGGCGCCTTGCCTGTCGGCTGATGTTTTCGTCTTCTCCATTTGCTCTCTCTTGGACGGTTGAGACTTTGGCATTTTGCAAGGGGCTAAATTATGGCTTAGAGTTCGTGATCACTGCCAATATGACTTAGGGGCTGACGTAGCGTGTGAAGGGGCGTCTCGGCGTCGTGACTGCAGTTAGGCATTCCTCTCCTGCCAATGATCCGACTCGATAGTATCATTGATGGAGAGGCCGTCTTGGAGGCATTCCAATCCCCTTCATACCCCCTATCGTTTGCACTTACCATGGTTGTAGGTTGTCCTAAGTTGTCCTGCAGGTTATCCTGCAAAGTCGTCCCGGGAGTTTTGCACCAGATTTGGCTCTTTTTAGAGGTTGATAATTTGACTTCCCTAAAATCGCCTGCCTTTTTTCTAGTATGCCCTTACCCCTTCTCTTTTTCATCCCCTGGGGCGTTATGGTATGCACCAGGTAAAATACATCAACTGCTTTGAATCTCCCCATTCTCCCTTTAATACGCCGTGCTCCATTTTGCGAAATGTGTTTTATCCGCCTATTACGCGATTGGGAGAGGCTTCGAATGGGTGGCCGCCTTACCTGACCAGTATTGCTAGATTTTTCTTTTTTCCTGTCCCTGATAATTCGTTGCCCTTGCTGTTGCGGTCTATTGTCTGCTATTTTACTTATGCTTTTATCGAATTTTGGCCGAACTGACGGCGCCACATGTGGCATCGAATTCCTCCTTAGGTTTTGCGGAATTACTCATGTAGGGTCTTAACGGTATGTGTGACCCGTCGTTCGTGGCGGTATTCAAAAGGTGCGGAGTGAGCCTGCACCCTTCGCTCTACCAACTACGTTCCCGTCATAGGATATGATCCAAGGATGGGAACTTCGATACCAAGGGTGCAAACGCTGCCGGGCAAAGACTCAGTCCACGCTCCTCTGTGGTAACGTGGATCCCAGCTTGGTTTCGTATGCGACATCAAGGTGTGTATTTTCCCTTTGAGGCATCCCGAGTTGCACGATTAAGGTCGCCCTAAATGAGTGAGCATTAATGCTGCCTACAGGACAGAACTTTCGCGACCATTGAGCAGAGGCGCTGGCATAGAGCGCTCCTTTGCCTAAGGAATGTACCCTTATAAGGGGCCCAAAATCAAAGTACAGTTGATACCGACGCGAAACGCGTGGCCACGTACTCGCCCACAAATGGACGACCTTTGCCTGACGCTACTGCTTCATTGCGAAGAAAATAGCGAAGGATTTGGTAGGAAGCGAGTTGCGTGCCTGCCATGGATATAATTGATTTAGTTCATGGTAGTATCTACCGTAGTGGTCATTGGCAAGATGCTGACGGGGAAAATCTCTCCGGAATTGCCTTTTTTGAAGTCATAAAGAAACGTGCTAAGGTCTTTTCCTTCACAGGATTTTACCGTTTTCGCTTTTCGACTGGTTTTCCCATCATTACAGTGCCCTTTGGTAAAAATTAGGCGAGCTCCAATTGTCGGGCCAAAGTGGCCTTTTACTTGTGGACACAGCTCTTTCTACTCGTTGAAAGTTCTATCGTTACCACCACTCCTAGCACCCTCTGGCCGACGTTTTTCCGTCGTTCCGTCCGCTCCCCCTCCATTCTATATGACTATATCGAGATTTACAGCGGCTATATCAATTGGCTTACTGGCATCGCTGAACTTTTCTTAACAAAATGCACGAGCAAATGGTAACGCGTACATGTCAGCTGCTAATTGGACGACGAGCAGTCTCGTTGGTCTTGTGTTTCCAGAGATTAATGTGAGTTTTTCTCGTTTAATCGCTGCGTAATAACTCTTTTTCACATCTATCACCCCACGAATGTTTTGGAACGGAGCGGCCGATTTACACCGCACTTGGCAGCTGACCCCATCTTGTGTCGCGGTCTACGCGAGGTAAAAGCCTGTATCCTAGTATCACAGTTTCACGAGTAACACACTGTCCAGCACTTTCGCAGTAAAAAAAAAACATCCTTGCCTGCTTGCAGGTCTTTGCCCATCAGAAACGTCTGAGTTCAAGCATCCGCTATGTCGTCGCGACCCTAGTTACGGACGCTGTCACCGATTTGACGCTGAACATCACAAGGTTCGCAGGGTGTATAGCATCGTTCACTACGGGTGCGGGACGTGTCAGGGAGACTGAGTTCGGCGAGGCGCCCGCATGATCTCCATCGATTGTTGAAGGGTGCAACGACAAGAATTGGTAAAAACTGGGCTGGCTTCCCGCCAGGTCCAACCCCCTGACACGCCGCAGCGTCCGCGGCGAAAAGGATCGCACTTCACTTGACGCGATCAATTTGGCAGGCCGACTGTCCACAGATTTCGTGTCAGGCCGTCCCGAAGGTAGGGCAGCTCGTCCACAATTCTGAATTAATGCATTTCTCTAACCATTGGCAGATTACCCCACTGACAAACATGCGCACTGAAACCAACACTCACAACTTTATGTAGGCTGTCAATCATGAAAGTCTTCTAGTTGAGTGAACCGGACGAGTTATCCGAATCAACAGGGAAAGTATACTGGCGATACGTCAGCGGCGATGTGATCGCGCGACATCTGCTCCGTTGCTTGGAGCATGTGCCATTTGGAATCTGTGGGAACCAATCTGCATTTTTCACAAACCCTATGAAGTTGCGCGTAAAATCGAAAACATTGTACGCAACTGCGTCCGCGGTGGCATAACTGGCGCCAATATCCAAGTGTCGGCAGTGTGTGGACATAGATAAACAAAATTAGTGAACAAAATCGAGTACAGTTTTGGTTCACTTATGGTTCACCACGTTCGTAATCAAATATTCATTTGAATTCATTTGAATTCAGAATCGCATACACCAGTATTCATTCCTTGTGTTTACTTTCTCCCTTATCTTGTATTTGCTGTTCTACACTAGATGGCTTCCTGAAACACGGTGTAGAAGTATCAGAGAAATTAATGCCACATTTCAAACGTAACGGTGAGCAACTATTACATGTACATAGAAAAAAATAATGTTAGGTCGTCTGTTTTATTTGACTCTGACGTAGTTGGAGGGGGGGGAGGAGGGAGGGGCAGAGAAGCACTCGCTGCCTCCGCATCCCCTCCCCCATCAAAGTATGGGCTCAGTGGAAGCAATGTCTTCTGCGGAACTAGCCTCCGGCTACTGTGATCGTCGCGCTGTAAGCCTGAAATAAGCTTTGGGGAAGGGATGCGGTCAAGTGGTCTCTTCCCCCCCCCCCCCCTTCACTACATTATAGCTCCTTTTATTCGTACGTTACTCATTCAGCTCTAGAGTTTACTCTTAGTAGAAAGTAGGGACTTGCGATTAAGAAGTAAACATTAAATTTCAAATGCAGTCATTGACCGCTTTAGTGGCGTGCTCCGCGTTGATAGTGTGGGCGGAGATCATGTGGGCTATCAATTAGACGCTCGAGCCTCAGACCAGCTTATACAATGTGTCAATTGAGACAGGTCTCAATCGAATCAAAAGAAGAAGGTCCAAGGTTTGCGTGAAGCGCGCAGTTCGGCTGGGGGGATTGAGGATCGGAGGGCACTTTTTCCCTTTCCTATCGACCACTTTCTCCTGAGTGAAGCTTCGCTCAATCTATTTCGAGGTCTCACCAAGATGGGACATCTACAGTCAGCTTGTGTCCCTAATGCAGCTGGAACAACTCTGTTCATACAAACGTTCCAATAATGAATATACAGGTTGTCACGACAACAGTGCTTGAATACCGACATGGTACTGCTTAATTATTTCTTGTCTTAAAAAAGCTAAGTTCAATTCGAAGTGTTTAGTTCCTGCAAGTTCTCCAAGACCTACGACTCCTACCACTACTACTACCACTACTACAACAACAACAAAACGACCTGTTCCTTTCATAAATACGGGAACGGACTCTAAATGCGAGGACAACCATTCGTAAGACACTTATATTATACTGGTTCCTCGTCAAAAATTACCCAGAAGATATTTACAGCTGCCTTTCTCTTGTACCGAGTGGTTTCTGCAAGGGTACATTATCGGAGGCTACCAAGAAGAAAGTGTGTCCAAGGTCATGTGGCTTCTGTGATCCTTTGCATTAACTGCAGTTGAGCCGAAAATAAAGTTGTTGAAAATCCTATCTGAATATCCCTACTATATATAATCCGCTAAGTTTGTCTGTTGGTGTGTGTGTGTATGTGTGTTTGACCGGAAATTCATAACTTCCTTCAAAAGAGTGATAGAGCGCTCAAACTGATAAGTCATGTAGGGGGTCGTGCAGGAACACTATTGGTGGGTGGCAGGAACTGATAAGAGCTGATAAGATACCGCGAGCAGCCTTATAAGGGGAGGATCACCAAATTCATAGCGCGGGCCACAGCAACGATGAGACCTTGGTTCCAGGAAGTAAGATAGGGGCAGGATGGGAACATTATTGGTGGGTGGCAGGAATTGATAACAGCTGATAAGATACCATAAGGAGCCTCAGAAAGAGTGGGTTACCTAATTCATAACACCGGCCAGAGCAACGACCGGACGTTGGATACAAGTAGTAAGATAGGGGCAGGATGGGAACATTATTGGTGGGTGGCAGGAATTGATAACAGCTGATAAGATACTATAAGGAGCCTTAGAATGACAGTGACACCCAACTCACAACGTCGACCAGCACAACGGGATGTCGGTTCCAAGAGGCAAGATGGTGTGCAGGATGGGACTATTATTGGTTTGTGGCAGGATATGATAACAGCTGATAAGATACCCCGAAAAAATCTATCTAAATATTACATTATATGACACCAGTGGTGCTGTGGTGTTGTTGTCGGTGTGTGTGTGCTGTTGTGTGTGCTGTGCTGTGTGTGATGTGTGCGTGTGTGTGGAATTGATACCCGCTGTGGGAAGTTGATTTCAAGCAGTGGTATAGGGGCTGTGACGGGAACATTATTGGTGGGTGACAGGGAGTGACAGCTGATGAGATTTGATAAGGGGCGTCAGAAGGGAAGGATGACCATGTCTATAGCGCGGATCACAGGAACGGTGGGACGTTAGTTCCAAGGAGTCATGAACATTACTAGTAGCTGACAAGGACTGCTAGCTGTTGTTAACATTTGATGAAGGGAGTTAGAATGGCGAGGTCACCATGTTTGTAACGCGAGACGCAGTATCAGCTAGGCGTTGATTCCAGCAGATGATATAGAGGGGGAGACTGGGGTTTGATAAGGAGCTTTACCGTTGTTTTCAGTTGAAATGAATATTGAGCCTTCAGACTAAATGGTATGCTGGGATGCGCAATACGCAAGTATTGATGTCGAGCGGTGCGGGGGTGGGTGGGGTGAGGGGGGAGCGGGGGTAGGGGGATATATAGTGCGGCTGAAACAGGAAAATCGGGTAATCCATCAATCAAAAAAAATTTTCGCAAATCCGCCTGCTATGTGATGTGGTAGAAGGTGGCCGGTCGCAACTGGAACAAAATAGAAGGGAAGCCAAACACTTGGAAGGGCCAGGGAGGATGTTCGTCCTGTGCACTGGCGGACAGGATCACCATGTCCAAAGAATGCGTCTGAACGTTAAATGAATGCAGATAGTGTCTGCCTTTGAAGATGCCATGCGTTCAGTCTTCATCCCGATGAATTATCTAAAAATGTCTTGGCAAGATGGTTCGTACAAGTATAGCTGAGTACCATTCGGTGCCCCACAAAGTCAACCGTGCTTCTTTCAGGCAACTCCTCGGTAACTTCTTTGCAATACTTGTCGATGTCTTGTTGGCGTCAGAAGTGAAGCAGCAAGTGAGATCGCCTTGTTGGATATGAACAGTCGGTTATACGAGTGATAGAACAGGAATTTTTCAGCCGAATGGGAAAATGTTTTTTGCACTTGAAGAAGACTGGCTGAACAGTTGATTTCGATGCAGATGATGAGGCGTGTGTGGGGGAGCTAGCTAGGTTTGGCGTGGTGCCAGCCCGTTTATCACCAGTTATGTCGCCTGCCCGCCTCAATCATTAGTGATGAACAGACGGGTCCCGCGCCAAACTCAGCACCCTGACACTACCCCAGTGTCTGCAGCGAAAGCGACTGTTCACTCAATTCTACCCTAAGAGCAGAGTGGGTTTTTCCATTCTGCTAGAAAATGCCTACACCATCTACGCCGCATTGCCATTTCGTCTCACCCTATAACTGTCCATTCTCATCCGACAAGGCCATCTAACAGTTCTTGCTGCTTTACTTCTGATGCCAAAGAGATAGCGGAAAGAATTGCACTGAAGTGTCACAGTCGAGTGGTATTCAGCTCGAGCCAAGCTAGTAAAGAACATCTTGTGAAGAACTTTAAATTTCTCTGACCAAAGTGACTCCCGCACAATTTCACAGCTTCACAGAAGTTTACAGATCTAACCAGAGTAAGACCTTGTATTCGACATAAACCAACAAAAAGAACTAGCGAAAAAGCCAGATGGCCTCTCCTAGCGGAGCAGCGCCGAACTCATGCACGAAACGAGGCAAGGTGACAATAGAACAAACAAAATCGAGCATATGGTCTGCCCTTTCAATGCCATATTAATCAG
>MU948925.1:0-23436 GCA_036418165.1 Cooperia oncophora
CCGAAAAATATTTTTCTCCTCGCCCCCAAAATGTGCGTTAATTGCTGCCTTCAGCTCTTCATCGTCAGAAAATTTTCTCAACATTGTCGCATCAGTCATATTGGCCTTCTTTCACCAACGACAACTAGAACAGCATTGATGATGACTAAAGAATTTTGTATTTAGATCCTCAGGGCATGTCTGTACTTATTAAAATGATTTGAATTTCTTCGTCGCTTCCAAATTACTCCGATACAAACAAAACCTTGTAGCTAGGTGACTAAAATTACGACTCCCTCGTTGGGGATTCGTCAATACATGGAGTTCTCTGCATGTAATACATAACTATTCGGTAAATTTCAAAGTTTTCGGAGAAGCCTCATTCCAAAAAGGCCAATCTGGCTATTTTCTGGGCAGCATGAGCAAGAGAAATCCTATCAGCAATCACTTCCCACCCAGATTTCCCAGAGGTATTTTTAACTCCAAGCATGAGTAAGAATCAGTGAACATCCTGAGCCATTCATCAGTCAATTATGCAGATCTTTTTATTTTGGAAAAGGGCTACCTTTTGCCCACTAAGGTTGCTTAAGAGAATAGCTAGCATATGGTGCATGTTGAATCGGCACCGAATTTTGAAGTAGCCAGAGGAATATCGATTTGAGTTGTTGCGGTCGCTGTGCTCTGCTGTCAGCATGGGTGGGCTGTTATGAATACTTGTTGGAAATTCCTTTCCTATTCTTACGCAATCCATGTTCTGGAAAGGTTTTTGCATTGACTTGTTGGATTTCCTTCATTTTCATTTCTTTTGCTAGTCTTCTTCTTTTTCCTAAACAATTTGCAGAGTACAATAATGCTCTCTTCTTTCATTTTATCAGAAAATGGTAGAATCACTGGAGAGACTTCATTCGCTAATGATTGTCATCGTCGTCGTTGGCCGAATCGATTAGAAACACTGGTTCAGAAACCGGATGTATTTGACTAGGAGAGCCGATTGGAAGGCTTGAAAGACCATCTTCTGGAAATGTATTCGCCTTCATAAATCATCCTTGATTCCTCCACTATGTTAGATTGTATTAGAATCGACGCGAAGAAACGCTTGGTGAGCCAGTGGCGAAAGCCATCACTCTCGTGATGTGTGAAATGGTGATGTCAGTAGGACCCCCCCCCCCCTTCCTCAACCCCCACGTACGACTTTCCTCTTCCTCTCAACTGTAATCATTACCTACCAACTTTTCCGTCAATTTCCCAAACATTTTCCAGTATTTTCATCCAGCCATAAGAATTTTGAGAGGGGGGGGGGGGACCGGCCGGGGGACGGGTATATAGCCAACTGAAACGGGAAAAACGCGAAAAGTTAACAACCGGAAAAAGTTTTTCTCAACGCGGCGAATTTCTCTCAAAGGCACACCCCCCCTCTTTCAACTACCACCGAATACGCCCCCCCCATCCATGCGTTTCACACAACGATACTGTACCCTGCTGGCATAAAACGCTCATTCTATAGGCATAAAGGAGAAGGTTCGGAAACTCGTACAATGAGGCTGCCAGGTCCTTGCTTGAGGTGATCTCCATGATTTTTCCTAGCACTTTTCTTCTCTCAAGCAACTTTCAAAAAATATTCCTCTTGGTGACCAATATGGAGCCCCTGTTGAGGAGTCCCAACAATGTTGGCCCAGATTGATCCTATGCACACTTATGCATTCGCGCAGGGTTTGTCTTCAAGAGAAACCCTGAAGGTTGATCATATATATCAAACTCGTTCAAAGGTCACTCAGGCTACGGCATTGCTGAACTCCATCTGAACTTCTAATATTGGTTACTGTACGAACCTCCCCGCCGCAAATGGCGTGGTGGGGGAGCGGTGGAATTGACCACGTAGAGGCCTTTTTCCGATGTTACTAGCGCCCTGTCACATTTAGGGGAAGTCGTATTTCGAAATTCCTCGTTGGGATGATGGGCCTTCTTTCACAGCTATATAGTTCGACGATTCGGCAGTTTTTGCACAGGAAAACAGGTGCGCGGAGAACGATTTATTGATTTCGTTCCTTTTATGAGTGTTACCGGATCAATACGTGTTTGTTGCACAGAGGTGAGGGGCGTGTGAAATATGTGGCCATGTATCAAACTGTTGCCCATGATGTGTCAGCGACCGTAAATTAGCGAATGGTTGGCCTCATCCTTGAGAACGTATATTTACCGCGCGATACTGCATTGTCATGGAGCGGATGAATGCATGACAGAGACCACTTGTCGTCTCGTCGTCGTCCGACGCCGTTTTGGCCCGTGACATTGTCGTCGCGCAATATCGCCATCGTCTATTTTTATGCGCTCATTCGGAAATGATGCCTACGTAGACGGAATAATCGCCTGCTAAAATTCCGTACACCGGTGAATTTTGATTTGAATCGCGTCTCATACCAGTGCTTTTAACCGTCCTTAAACAAAGGTGGTTTGCTGCCCAATCTATTGCTGACGTCAGCCTATTTTGTGATGGGTGATTAATGAGTTTGCGGTTGTTGACTGACATGCTTTGCCTGTCGCCGCCTTTTTAGACTTCCCAACCTGTTTTAAGTGATTGTGAGAACGTTTATTTTTAAGCAACGATTTTTTTCCATGTGGGCCTTAGTTATTTATGTACTTTTGCGTGTTATTGCTAGGCGAGACGTCATGCGGTGCAGCTAAATGAATTTCCTTCGAGGATGACTGGGTGGTCGGCTAGCGAATCGACATGCCTTTAGCTGGCCGCTTTGTTAGCCAAGCACCCCAGAGAGGCGATTCCTTGGCGGATCCCATATCAGAGCTCCACTGCAAATAGATTCACCGCTCTCTCTCTCTCTCTCTCTCTCTCTCTCTCTCTCTTTCTATTAACTTATCCTCCCCAACCTTATTACATGTTTCATTATGTTTACGTACACAGCACCTAATTCAGCTGATCTTCTTCTTGTGAAATCCATCTACGGATGAGATTGAGAGCCTCTGCAACGTCATACATGTAGACTTTCTCTGTTAAACCTATCTCATCAACCCACCATTCTAAGTCAGATCTAATCACATGTTCTTTTTAACTCCGGCAAAGACCAAACCGATCGGAAACTCTGTGTCGTTCCACATAACACCACCAAACGGACAGCTTATTACACTCACTGTCAGCCATCATACAGGAGAACACGACAATACACCTGAGTTACCCGATGTTCAGTCCCCTGCCGAACCCGCGCCACGTCGTACGCCCATGGGACCGGACAGTCAACAACACGTGGCCGAGCAAACAAACCAACACCTTGAGAGATTCCATCAACAACTAGGATACATCCTCGGATTATAAGCAGTCGCAAGAGCAGCTCACCACAGTAGTTCGAATCCTACCACCTCCCCGGCAATTACATGAGTCCTAACACAACGTTGCACATTTCCGTTATTCCTTATTCATTCTTGTACCATAGTAGGGTTTCATTACTATAGACACACACGATTTTGGACGAACCAGGCTTTCAATTGGCCTAACGGTTTCGACCTTCTCGCTTCCTCGGAGTCCTGAAATGGCCTCAGCCCACATATTATACGCGGCCGCACCACCATACATGCATTGTTTCCCTTACACTCGAGTATGGAGTCCTACACCTCACCAAGAGTTACCGGCGAGCTCCGGACTTTATTATACAACCTACAGAAATCAATCAATTCGTCCTTGAGAAACTAGGATTCAACTAACTAGCGAATGAGAACAATATAAATAAGAGAGACACAGAGTAAAATAAACCAAATAAAGAGAGAGAAGTGAGAAAGTTGCTGAACAAACATATGATCAGAAGAAATATAATAATGAGAGAGAAGGATATAGAAAGGAAAAAAACGAGGATCAGATTAACGCTAGAGTGGGGAAGGGCTTTGGTCGGGTAGGTGAACAAATTGAAAGCTTCGAGCCATTTTCAGGCCTCTGAAGAAGACGAGAAGGTCGAAACGTAAGGCGGAAACGAAAGAAAGGTTTTCATCTAAAAACGCGTCGTTTGGCAGAGAGTAATTGGATATCCAGTTATTAATATGAATAAAGGTGCAATATAAATAAATAAGGTTATCATGTGAATAAAATCTAGAGGCAAATGGATTGCTTACCACGCGCGCTTGTCCGGTGGTCAGATCCCGGATCGGCACCCGCCCTGAGCAACCAAGCCTTCTGCTCTTTGCAGACGGTAGATTGGTACCAGATTTGTCTGAAAGGAAAACTCTGAATTGTACATCGGCTGGCCCCGCAAGTCATGTATAGGCCACATCGCATTCAATAAGCCACTATAATTGTGATTGGAAGTAGAATGCGTGCCGCATTCCAAGAAGGGATTGTTCAGCAGCAAGGATTTCGCCCTTTATTTTTTTAGTGTATTTCTCTAACTTATCGATCTCTGTCTGAAATGGTTTTTAGGTGACCATGGGGGTGGGTGACAGTTTGCAAATCTGACATAAAACTCGTCTCAGTCCATTTTGCTTGTACGAGTTGAAAAACTTCTGTTTTGTTATCCAGTTTCATTCACTGTATCTTTTGATTACTGCTAGGTTATTTTACTCCTGGTCATTTGTGTAGGTTTGTAGGTGACTCCACCAGCAGACCGGTATCTGCCTGAAAGGTTCGCGGATCTTTGGTTCGAAAAACAAAACGGCTTTCAATTTAGCATTGTTTCTTTTCTGCTGGCGCTCTTATTCAATGCCATATAGTGTCCATGAAACGATGACGCATCACGACATTTTCATGGATTCTTACACTTCGTATTCATATATCTAAAGAAAACATAGACATCATCAGCCTATCTTGATGCGAGACAGTGGCATTTCAACGACTTCAGGGTCTATGTCGCTATCGCTTGCTTATCAGCCTAGTAAAAGTATCTTGCTGTTACTGTAATACATACCCTATTTTATAGAGCATAAGGCGCATCCATGTATGGGGCGCACCTTGGATTCGAGCGCCGGGAATGCTCCTCTTTATTACCTTTTGCGCGTTTTTCTCTTGTTCTTGTTCATACTAATTATGCAATATTCAGGGAGAATTGTTTGAAAATCAGTAGAAGATTAAACTATGCAAATAAGACAGGCAAACTGTTGCTGTGTCTACCAACTTTTAGCGTGTGCTGTCGCGTGCATCTCTGCAAAACGCGCCTTATATCCTCGAAAATTGGGTGACTGGAATTTTCTCAAAGCTTGGTGCATTTGCACATTTCCTGCAATTGTCTTGTTACAGCGTTTTTCATGATGAAAAATTTGTGTTTCATCCCATTCGTCTGTCAGCTCTCGAAAAAACTGCTTATTCTCTTCACTGGTTTCTTCTTCAGCAGGTTTCGCATTCTGACATTGAGACATGTCACATCATTCCTATTATTTACGGTCTTGTCATTTTCATTTCCCTCGGAAACCGTAATTCGCCGATGCCTGATATCTCAGAGTTCTGTATATTTCATCAATTTCAAGAGGAATTTGTTTTTTCAGGAGTACGCGGTTTAGGGACAAGTGGCCGCTTCCTCGGGGGAAACTACCGGATTGGCTCTCACCCGAGTCAACCAGGTGGTCTGCGCTTCCGGGGCTACCGAACTGATACCAGATTCGAGTGGGTGGGCAAAACTATTTCTCTGTACACCGGCAGGGCCCCACAGCTAATTCTGTAGGCCATATCGCATTCTAAGCAGCACAACAATTCTGAATGGAAGTAGAATGTGTGCCGCATCCTAGCAAGTAAGGCGGAATCCCATCCTTTTCGTCAGCTATTTTACATTACGGCACGTCGTACGTTGGGGATGCCAAACGGGGGGGGGTCGTATCGGGCCGGTGGAGTGAAAAGGTCGCATTACTTGCATTTTGTGAAAAATGTTTCCGGTTGTGGACGTTTTCGTTTCCATTTCGCTGGCGCTCTGTACCCCAGACACCCTTTCCCCCCACTCCGTCCGTCGCCCTCTACACTAATATCTTGCTCGAGAAAAAAAGGAGAGTTTCTTCGGAAAGGTAGGAAGAATTCAAGAAGTGGTAGGTAGGCTGGGGAAGGAAAGTCCTTACAGAAAGAGGAAAACCTTTTTGGGGGCAGGGGTCATATTTTGTGTATTTAAATTTCTCCCCAAGGGTAGGACGTGCCCTATTTTCCATATTCTATCGTTTTGCTGACGTTATACCGCCCCATGATTTCCTCACATGAGAAAACGTTGACACTCTAGCGTGAGTCAGTCTATCTTCTCATAATAAATTCCTGTTTGATCGGTTGAATTCCCCTTTTGTGACTGCCGTTCTATAAGCGGATTATCGTTTGCGCTCATGTACGTGAAAGAACAATACGCTCCTTTTTAAGTACTGGTTGCCACCTGTAACTGGTAACTTGTCGCTTTATTTATTTGATTCTCTCGGTTCATCGCTCCGTAGCCTTTCGTTTTACCTATAACATTGTGAATGGGACCTGTGCCGCTTTCAGAACATTTTTCTGGCACTTATTGATTGGCACCAGATGCGCTAACATAGACGGCTGTTCGAACATGGATGATACATCTCAACGGTCTAATTCCGGAGTTTCTGACGAGTCCGCGCCAGCTGAGCGGACCGTCGCCACGTCCGTAATTCGAGACACGGGCACCAAGGTTCATTTTTTGTCATTTTTTGACAATTATGCTCATCGAAAATTCCGGTGTTTGTGGAAAAAATTCAGCTTCATAGTTTAGAAAAAAACTAACGTTTCCAACATCCTATTATTCCAGGTCCAGTTGTTGTTCAAAGCCCATGGATTGAAGAAGCGAAAAAGTTTTCTGAACTCTATCGTGACGGTGTTCAGAAAGGTTTGTGTACAAGCGCCGTTTCTGAAAATATCATAAATTTCTCCTTTCCCTAGTTCCTCTATATATTGAATTGTCTCGTGGTTCTCTCTAAAATTGTGTTCAAATACAAGCCGAATATGTGTGATAGATTGGAGAGTACTGAAGGGCCGTGGACCAGGAATCCCCAGAGAAAAAAAGGACTCGCATCGCTGGCGACGGTTTGCGGCAGTTTTTTTTTGTCGCGAACAGTCGTTTCGTCAGGAATTCCGTGAAAAAGAACCAAATTATTCGGAAATTAGACTAGTGGATAACCCTGACGATGAGGAGTCAAACGGTATAGATCTTACTTTTCTAGCCATATTTTCAAGGAATGCTAAGTCTGATTATTCAGTTACCCGACGTAACACCTGGGGGCACGACAGCGTTCTAAACCTTCCAGTATGGCTTCAGTCCGAGCATCTGAAAGTTACAGATGCCAGGATATTAGGCTCGTTTTAGTGATCATTGGTGGTTTTGATAAGGTTTCAGTGACGTTTATTGTACGTGGGACATTCAAAAAGCTGGCCGCAACAACATGGAATAAGCCCCCGAAATGGCTCGCTGTTGTTCTTTAACAAGAGGGCGCTTGACCTCACATTGCAAAACGACTCGCCACACTCTATGACAAACGGAGGCAATAGAGTGGCACATCCATCGTCATCGTATAGCCCTGATATTCCTCTACAGAGTTATTCTCTGCGCGCTCTGATCAAGATCTGACCTGGAGAAAGGAAAATCGAATTACCGCCAACCTCTTCAAATTCTTCACTCATCAACTTTACTCATTTGTGACAAAGCCACTTATTGCTTCCCTCACAAATGTGATCCCTGCTGAGAAGATATCTATCGGAAGAGGAGAAAATATTGAAAATTCGGCAAAAGTGGGGCAATCTGATATTGTTTGTTTACTTATTTACTAAATCATGTAATCAAATCGGATTTTCCGCTCAAAATACGAAAAATTCCACATGAGTCACTATATCATTACAAGTGCTTCTTTCTACGATGTTCACGAGCACGCCATAAAAACCTAAGGATGGTGTCAGCTTCGTCTGGAGGAGGAGAGTCTTGCACATCGGCTGCAAAGCTGTCTCAAATCTCTCAATCGTTTTCTAGGACAAACCGTATTCATAAGCCACTACGATTCTGTTTTGAAGCAGAATGCTTGGCGCGTTCCGAAGAGAGCTTTATCAACATCTGTGCGGTTTGTAATGTTATTAGTTTGTTTCTGGCTCTGCTTTTGCCAGATAACTCCTCTGCTTCACACCGAAGAAGTTACCACTGTCGAGCTTCGGCTTGCGTGGGTTTTAGAATAAAGCCTCCTTGGCTTCAGCGATTTCTGGCTCTGCTTTTGCCAAATAACCTCTCCCTCGGGTTTCTGTGATCCAGGTGAAAACAGGCGAACTATATCGATAAGGACTCGGCATTGCCAGGAACGGTTAGCTGATTTACTGAGTGAAACTTCTTCAGCATTACATTTGTTAGTATGTTACGGCATTGGCTGTGAAATTGCTATTAGGGCATTGGCTATGAAATCGCGTGCGTAGGCGGGTTGATGACGCTTTTGAGGAAGGGTTTCATTGCGAAAGTGGGGCATGAGTCACAGCCGTGCGACTCCACTTTGACGGGAAGTCACCGATGACTTACGAGGATTCAATGGTATGTTTGTTTTGAACAAACAGACTGCTCTATAGGAACAGAAGGTGAACAGCGCTGCCAAGTTGCCACACCGGGTTGCCACTTGAATTATGGAATGAGCGCCTCGTAAAAAAACATCTGTGGTGAGCTGATCAAGCGTTTTTATGATATTTTCGATGCAGTTCGAGTTCCGCTGCATTACGAAACTCCGTTTCACCAACGAATCCTCTCGGTCGACTGGTTGATTTGAGAGCTACCTCAAAAGCTTCATGGTGAGTTCGGATAGAAAATCCGGAACTGGGTAGAGCTATAAAGGATAAATGCTTAAAAATAAATCTCTGGCCTTCAGACGTTGACTGTCCTTTTTGGTTGTGGCGTGCACTCTATTTCTATTTAGAGTCACTGTGGCGTTTTGGATGCGATTTGTCCTATACAGTGACTTTAGAGGCCAACCGAGGCACAAGCCACTACTTTTATCTTGACAGAAAAGAGTGGTATCATCTCACCGATCCTAGGCGAAAGGAAGGCTTGGATGAAATTCGATAGACTCCAACATGGAGCACGCGATAAGCCGCGTCACTTGCCGCTGTACCTCCTCGCCCAAATGGGCCAACTCAAAATAACTTTCTCATGTATTTGCAGAAGCATGTTCAGAGGATGAATGTTCGTGGGTCTGGCAAAATTCTATGAAGTTGGTGATACCTACAAGCAGGACTTTCACAGCTCTGTACTACATTATGTGTAGTGGCGTTGAGAAACTGTACATTCCCATCGTGGATCCTGATCCCGGCCAACCATAACCGAACGCGCTACTTGTCTATGCTCTCTTTTATCCTATTGTTCTCTACCGCTGAGCACGTGTTTTGCTGCGGGACACTGGCATCGGCTTAAAGACACATGGTACGCTCAAACATGTTGAGGGTGTATGAGACTATCAGCCCCCAGCTGTCGATGTGTCGTGGTCCCCCCGCCCAAACATGCCCAGGAATGGAGATACAGGACCGTGAAACACGCTAGTTCCTCCATGCTCCGCCTTACACCTTTTGCGGCGCAGATTCCCGTCCTTCATAACATCCGTTGCAAGCGCGCGTGTCGCGTGCGGCTCCTTGGCACTTTGCCAAGTCCTTTAATTGCGCTCTCAAATACAAGTAAAACGCAATTTCCTGATGCGGATAACATTGGAGGTGCTACAAAATAAGAACAGAAGATGATGACGAGGGCCAGAACTCAAGAGCAACTCGGCTGCATATCCATCAGAGGCCGCGCATTCCCACAAAACATGAGAATAAAAACAATCCCAAGCGTCCCACTCGTTTGTTCTAAGTATTTCTATGGCTTTGGCGCCGGATCGTAGAAATTTACAGGCGATTTTAACTAATTTGCCTTTCCTTGATTTTTTCATTTTTGTTTTATTTACATTTACATCGTTGTGCTTCATTTCTAGCCTGTGTCATCTTCATCTCCTTGTACATGGATTTTGAAGCATGAGCAACACCTAAATTTTATTCGCATCAGGAAATTGCGTTTTGCTTGTATCAAACTAACGAGTATGCCGTTTTTATTTTCATGTTTCGTGGAAATACGCGGCCTCCGAGGGATGTTGCAGAAGTGGCACAGTTGCTTTTAAGTTCTGACCCTCGTCATCATCTTCTGTTCTTATTTTGCAGCACCTCCAATGTTATCCGCATCAGGAAATTGCGTTTTACTTGTATTTAAGCGCAATTAAAGGACTTGGCAAAGTGCCAAGGAGCCGCACGCGACACGCGCGCTTCCTTGGCACTTTGCTCACGACGGATGTTATGAAGGACGGGAATCTGCGCCGCAAAAGGTGTAAGGCGGAGCATGGAGGAACTAGCGTGTTTCACGGTCCTGTATCTCCATTCCTGGGCATGTTTGGGCGGGGGGACCACGACACATCGACAGCTGGGGGCTGATAGTCTCATACACCCTCAATGTGTGTGAGCGTACTATGTGTCTTTAAATACTGCACCCTTCAGTATGACGCGGGCGGAGGTTGGCTTGGGTACCCCTACCCTGCAACACCGTTCCCGTGCACTTCTGAGTGGAAAAATTTAGCGCACCCTCCCCCGAGGAGGGGGGTGGGTGGGGGGTGATACTGACACCACCATTTCACACATCACGATGCTGTACCCTGGTAATGAATAAACGCGCTGCCAGCTTCGGAGGAGACTCGAGAAGCAGAGCCAGCTGGAGCTCTTCTGAAGGTAAGGGAACCGCACGTAAAGGAACAAGAATGTGCAAAAAAAAACAGTGAACGAGCAGAAACGTGAATAATACAGAGCTGATGGAGGGTTGAGAGCCGAAACAAGCACATTGTCGTGAGCGGATATATACTTTGATATGTGATAAGACTTATTTTTGCCTAATGTTCTACTTTTTATATGTGACTAAGCCTCTTTTTCATTTTTCTTCCCTATCTGAGCACCAGTATTCGTTGATCAAATTCGATCAAAATTGAAATGTTGATATGTTTTACATGGACTCCAAGCTGAGTTGTACTGACAAATCAAAAAGTTCTTGTTTAGCCAAGTTCACCATCCCGTTTGCTCTCAAATGGTAAATTCACAAAGTTCGATCTGAAACCGCATTCCATCCACTTCATCTTGGAAGTTCAAACAGAAAGAGAGAAAAAGAAGGTACGGATCAGACAATTTTCATCTTTGTATTTTTCTTTGGATACATGCAAATAGAAGTGTGTTTCCAATTTCATCGAAGCGTTGAGGGTGTGATACATTAATTTATGTTGATCTGTTGTTTCATATTATCATCTCGTTGCAGGGCAACATGAATCGAGTGGATACATTTGTATGTGAAATAAAGCAATTCCCTACTGCAATCAATCCGGACAGTGCAGAGTTTGAGGTCGGTCTTGAATTGAACCATTATTTGTTTGTTTTTTTTATGTGTTCTTTTTTGTTTTTTTTTGTGGTGAAGAGCTCTGTAAGGCTGCGTTCATACTTTGCGGCAGCGTCCACCAGCGACAAATAGCATCTACCAGCGTATACCAGCGACCGACAACGTCCGGGAATGGAGAGTACGGGGCGATAGGAGGGTAGCAGGCAGCTGGTAGAGAGTATGGGGCGTTAGGGGGGGGGAGCACTGCCTGCTATCCTCCTATCGCCCTATACTTTCCTCTGAACGTTTTTGATCGCAGGTGGACGTTGCTGCGAAGTGTGAGCGCCACTTTGCTAGTAAAAAAGCTGCCCCTCTTGACTTTCATACTCGGGTATTACAGTGAACGTTTGAGCGCTGTTCGGCTTGGTGCGGCATTTTGCACTTTCGATAGTTCCTTTTGCTAGTTCGTGCCAACTGACAGGTCCTACTTGGCGGTGCCTGTGTACTCTTGTGAAGCTGCGAAGTGATACAAGTGAACCACCTTAGTTACAGCAATTCATAAGTGGTATGTCCCAGCTTCGCGAAGCTCCATTTGGTGTTTCCACCAAGCCGAACTGCACCAGAGATCGCCCCGTTATTCAAATGGTCAAGTTCCCTAACGAAAGCCAGCAAATCAGGTTAGGCGCTGTTTAGCCCAATGGCAATAGGGTCTCGGATCGGTTACTGACCTGGCCAACCAAGAATTTCATCCCAGTCAGGTTGAGTAATTGATACTGGGTTCGCTCGGTAGGGAAAAACAGGTTGTGAAACGAGTGGTCCACTGAGTTCATCTTACACACCAAGTCGTACTCAGAAGTCGCCATGACTTTAAAATCATCATAATGCGTGGCGCATCTCAAAAATGATTGTTGATTCATCATAAAGCATCATTCCTTCATGCTGCGAACCATCATTTGTAAAACGCTGTGGCTGAAATCTTCAAATCGAATGTAGACAGTGCCTTGTTGTATGAACGATCTCGAGCAAGCCTTCTGCTTGCAAGGGAGTTGGTTACGATAGCTGGACCTTTATCCTACAACCGGGGACGGACAAGACAATCGTCATCTACCGCGAATCAATAGCACCAGCAATTCGAGCCAGTAAAAATTCAGAATAAGAAAAGAGAAGTCTACGCCCCTTATTTCAAAACTCCAGCAGAACACGGACTGAATTTTTGCCGTTATTAGCAGTGTCTAGGTATTGATTCAACAATTTCATCTGAAAAGAGTACCTGGGCAGGTCGTCCAGCACATCGCAACATTTGCACTTTCACCGCAAGTACACTTCTACTCGACGCCACCAACCAGGCAGCTACAGTCAAAAAACTGTTGAAAAAATATTTCATTGAAACATAAAAATCAACGTGGAAATAAATCAATATCCCTAGGACTTGATGAAGCAGTGCAATATAGGAAAAACAACAAAACAGCTTCCTAATTATGATCAACAAACCTATCTCAATGGAGTAATTTCTTAGTATGTGGAGATAAAATCATTATAAACATCGGATCGGATCGCACACACATATATAACATTTTTCTTGGTATGAAAACGGTGAGGAACGGAATTTTTCGGGCTACAAAGCAGTAAAGGGAGACAGCGCGCGTGCAGAATAAAAAGCTGATTTTAGATTGATTACAAAAGTGAAGTCAATTCGAGCCATATGAGCCAGATAACATATAACAATCGGGTTTCATGAAAATCGAAGTCATTAAAACGATTTTTACAGAAAAGGAGGTGGTCGAGTCGGTTTACATGGATTTCATGATATTTGTGAGAAAGGTGAGAGTGTAAGGAAAATAAAAGGCATAATATACACCATATACAACCACGAAGGGCAGAACTGAGAGAGCAGCTGAGGGCAGACAAGTGCTGTCGTCGAGAAGTGCGGCCACAGTACATGAATGTACTCTGTCCGAGGAACGCACTCCACTACCACAACAGCGAGACCTGTTTTTACGCTAGATGCAAGTGACATCCAAAGTGCCGTTGCTTTCTAAGAACTCCTTCCAGTTCACTTTCAGATTGTCGACCTTTATCAGGGACAGCAGAATGAAGCACTCACCACTTGCCGGCTCCAAAACCTGAAAACAAGAAATTATAATAGTAAAATGACGCGACATGAAAGTACGGACAAACACGTCTGAAACTAGAACAGCTCTGACTGCAACAGTGGGAGCAACCCAAGCTCAATTTTGTTCTTGTAATTTCCAGGGCTAAACTATCGTGGATAGCCGATGCAGCAAAGAACAATGCAGATTTAGTGAACAAATAGAAAGTGCACTCGAAATACAGCAAAAACCTCATCGTCCTCACATAACGATTGATGCAGCAATCCAGTCAACAGCAGTACTGCATGAAGACAGAGAACGTCCTTCAAAGACACTCCCTGATTTTTTTCTCCGGTAGGACTCCTTCACTTTCAAGGATAAGCAGATCGGCCGCCGCACAAGGTGTACCATTCTATTCCGCTTTTCGAAACTGCGAGGTGAGAGGGCCTGGGATTTGTGTCTTGAGTTTGGCTGTGCCTCCTCCAGTGTGGCACCTCCCATAACACAGTCGTGCATTATGGACGATGAGGCGTGTCAGCGCGGCTGCGTTTGACGCGCTACCAGTCCGCTCTTCACCAGTTGCTGAAGAGGGTAAGTGACAACAACTGGTGGAAAAGGACTGATACGAGCGATACGACACAGTCTTGTCCGTTGCCTGAGAAAAAAGAAAAAAATGGCACGGCGCCAAACGTAGCCGCGCTGACACGCATCGTCATCCGAAGCGAATGAGTTTACGTTGTTATCGTCAATGCCTGTGCGACTGTTTGCCCTCCCATGCGCCTAGTGTCTCTGCGTCTCTATTCACCTCTTGGTGAGTGCCGACAATCATCTGGGCCTCAATCGGAGCGTTTTTGACGGGTTCTTATGCTTTCTACTCCAATTATCACCCAAACAATTACATTCAGACCAAATTAACCAGGTTTTGTAATCGCGGGATGTGCCTTCAAGGGATAATTTTTGGTCGTAACGGTCACTGCAACTGCACTACCAATAGCAACTGCACACCTACCACCAACAGACGTGTACAATCGAACGCTAATCTAATTTTGAGCTGCTCTTCGAATACAAGCGGGTTCCCTGTTCCACGTCCCTGAGCAGGCGCTGCGTAGCGCCAGTTCCAAGGAAGGTACCATTATAAGGCCCTATCAGACTGCATAATACCTACCCGTACACCCACAGATGGACGACCGTACCTGACGCTCGCGCTCGTATTGCTTCATTTGCGAAGTAAAATATGAAGCGAAGGGATTGATATGAAGCGGCCGCGGTGCTGCATGATATATGAGTACATACGTGCAGCCGTACCTACCGTAGCGAATTATTGGCAAGATGCTACGGGGAACTCGTCCAAAATTGCTTTTTGAGTCACTGAGAACTAAGGCTTTTCTTCGCAGTGTTGACAATTTCACTTCGTTTTTCGCCATTTCCCCACTATGTAGCACCCTGCTAGCATTTCAGACCAAGTACCAAGTTATCGTGCCAACTGCCTTCAAGCACAAGGGCTTGCTCGAGATCGTTCATACAACAAGGCACTGTCTACATTCGATTTGAAGATTTCAGCCACAGCGTTTTACAAATGATGGTTCGCAGCATGAAGGAATGATGCTTTATGATGAATCAACAATCATTTTTGAGATGCGCCACGCATTATGATGATTTTAAAGTCATGGCGACTTCTGAGTACGACTTGGTGTGTAAGATGAACTCAGTGGACCACTCGTTTCACAACCTGTTTTTCCCTACCGAGCGAACCCAGTATCAATTACTCAACCTGACTGGGATGAAATTCTTGGTTGGCCAGGTCAGTAACCGATCCGAGATTGGAATGATCCCCTCCCTCCTCAACTGCGCCTATTGCCATTGGGCTAAACAGCGCCTAACCTGATTTGCTGGCTTTCGTTAGGGAACTTGACCATTTGAATAACGGGGCGATCTCTGGTGCAGTTCGGCTTGGTGGAAACACCAAATGGAGCTTCGCGAAGCTGGGACATACCACTTATGAATTGCTGTAACTAAGGTGGTTCACTTGTATCACTTCGCAGCTTCACAAGAGTACACAGGCACCGCCAAGTAGGACCTGTCAGTTGGCACGAACTAGCAAAAGGAACTATCGAAAGTGCAAAATGCCGCACCAAGCCGAACAGCGCTCAAACGTTCACTGTAATACCCGAGTATGAAAGTCAAGAGGGGCAGCTTTTTTACTAGCAAAGTGGCGCTCACACTTCGCAGCAACGTCCACCTGCGATCAAAAACGTTCAGAGGAAAGTATAGGGCGATAGGAGGATAGCAGGCAGCTGGTCCCTCCCTAACGCCCCATACTCTCTACCAGCTGTCTGCTACCCTCCTATCGCCCCGTACTCTCCATTCCCGGACGTTGTCGGTCGCTGGTATACGCTGGTAGATGCTATTTGTCGCTGGTGGACGCTGCCGCAAAGTATGAACGCAGCCTTACAGAGCTCTTCACCACAAAAAAAAACAAAAAAGGAACACATAAAAAAACAAACAAATAATGGTTCAATTCAAGACCGACCTCAAACTCTGCACTGTCCGGATTGATTGCAGTAGGGAATTGCTTTATTTCACATACAAATGTATCCACTCGATTCATGTTGCCCTGCAACGAGATGATAATATGAAACAACAGATCAACATAAATTAATGTATCACACCCTCAAGGCTTCGATGAAATTGGAAACACACTTCTATTTGCATGTATCCAAAGAAAAATACAAAAGATGAAAAAATGTCTGGTCCGTACCTTCTTTTTCTTCTTTTCTGTTTGAACTTCCAAGATGAAGTGGATGGAATGCGGTTTCAGATCGAACTTTGTGAATTTACCATTTGAGAGCAAACGGGATGGTGAACTTGGCTAAACAAGAACTTTTTGATTTGTCAGTACAACTCAGCTTGGAGTCCATGTAAAACATATCAACATTTCAATTTTGATCGAATTTGATCAACGAATACTGGTGCTCAGATAGGGAAGAAAAATGAAAAAGAGGCTTAGTCACATATAAAAAGTAGAACATTAGGCAAAAATAAGTCTTATCACATATCAAAGTATATATCCGCTCACGACAATGTGCTTGTTTCGGCTCTCAACCCTCCATCAGCTCTGTATTATTCACGTTTCTGCTCGTTCACTGTTTTTTTGCTGACATTCTTGTTCCTTTACGTGCGGTTCCCTTACCTTCAGAAGAGCTCCAGCTGGCTCTGCTGTCTCAAGCTGGCAGCGCGTTTATTCATTACCACGGTACAGCATAGTGATGTGTGAAATGGTGTCAGTACCACCACCCCCCTTCCTCGGGGGAGGGTGCGCTAAATTTTTCCACTCAGAAGTGCACGGGAACGGTGTTGCAGGGTAGTGGTACCCAAGCCAAACTGAAGGTGCAGTATTTGAGCCGATGCCAGTGTCCCGCAGCAAAACACGTGCTCAGCGGTAGAGAACAATAGGATAAAAGAGAGCATAGACAAGTAGCGCGTTCGGTTATGGTTGGCCGCATGACTGGCCGGGCGGAATATGGAGACGGCACTCGGGTATAACGACCCTGCAATCCGCTCCAGTTTACTTCTGACCGGAGAAAGTGGCACCCTTTTGCGGATGCGCACCCATTCTCCTCACACAAGGCAAGGATCAGGATCCACGATGGGAATGTACAGTTTCTCAACGCCACTACACATAATGTAGTACAGAGCTGTGAAAGTCCTGCTTGTAGGTATCACCAACTTCATAGAATTTTGCCAGACCCACGAACATTCATCCTCTGAACATGCTTCTGCAAATACATGAGAAAGTTATTTTGAGTTGGCCCATTTGGGCGAGGAGGTACAGCGGCAAGTGACGCGGCTCATCGCGTGCTCCATGTTGGAGTCTATCGAATTTCATCCAAGCCTTCCTTTCGCCTAGGATCGGTGAGATGATACCACTCTTTTCTGTCAAGATAAGTAGTGGCTTGTGCCTCGGTTGGCCTCTAAAGTCACTGTATAGGACAAATCGCATCCAAAACGCCACAGTGACTCTAAATAGAAATAGAGTGCACGCCACAACCAAAAAGGACAGTCAACGTCTGAAGGCCAGAGAAGATTTATTTTCAAGCATTTATCCTTTTATAGAGCTCTAAACTCAGTTTCTGGAATTTTCATGCCGAACCACCATGAGGCTTTTCGAGGTAACTCTGAAATCAACCAGTCGGCCGAGAGGATTCGTTGGTGAAACGGAGTTTCCTAATAGAGCGGAACTCGAACTGCATCGGAAATATCATAAAAAACGCTTGATCAGCTCACCATAAATGGTTTTTTTTACGAGGCGCTCATTCATAATTCAAGTGGCAACCCGGTGTGGCAACTTGGCAGCGCTGTTCACCTTCTGTTCCTATAGAGCAGTCTGTTTGTTCAAAACAAACATACCATTGAATCCTCGTGTAGCAAAGTCATCGGTGACTTCCCGTCAAAGTGGAGTCGCACGGCTGTGACTCATGCCCCACTTTCGCAATGAAACCCTTCCTTCAAAACGTCATCGAACCCGCCTACGCACGCGATTTCACAGCCAATGCCTTCATATGCGAATAAATGTAATGCTGAAGAAGTTCACTCAGTAAATCAGCTACAAACCGTTCCTGGCAATGCCTATCAATATCGATATAGTTCGCCTGATGTTTTTACCTGAGTCACAGGAACCGCGGGGGGGAGGGGTTTAAGCAAAGTCAGAGCCAGAAATCGCTAAAGCCAAGGAGAATTTACCCTCAGAGAACAGTAGTCGCTTACGAATACGGTTCGTCCTAGGAAACGATTTTGAGCCAGCTTTGCAGCCAATGTGGATGCCTCTGTTTTCCTCTTCCAAACGAATGACACCAACTAACCGATTCCGGGCGGACGGAAGGCCCCAATGGGACTCGATCCGAGATCCTCTGCCAGCAGTATAATACCGAGAACCTTGTACTAAAATCTGTGAAGCTGTGCCCGTAAAGAGTAGGCTGAGAGACTTGAAATCTCATGTTTTTATAGCGTGCTCTCGCGAACATCGCATAAAGAAGAAGTGCTGGTAATGATAGAGGAATTCATGTGGAATTTTTCGAATTTTGAGCGGAAAATCCGATTTGATTACATGATTTAGTAAATAAGTAAATAAACAATATCAGATTGCCCCACTTTTGCCCAATTTTCAATATTTTCTCCTCTTCCGATAGATATCTACTCAGCAGGGATCACATTTGTGAGGGAAGCAATAAGCGGGTGGCTTTGTCACAGAATGAGTAAAGTTGATGATTGAAGAATTTGAAGAGGTTGGCGGTAATTCGATTTTCCTTTCTCCAGGTCAGATCTTGATCAGAGCGCGCAGAGCATAGCCGCTAACTAGGGAAGGTCGTCAGGTCGAAGTGGCTATTTGTGATGAGATGTAGATCACTAGACGTGGTTTTGGACGCTGATCTTGAATCTGCCTTCAAAATTTGCAAAGCGATTCTCTGAACGGAGTTATGGAGCCGCGTTTACCACGCAACAGGTCATGGGATCGGATCCCTGCTGAGCTTAACTTTTTTGCTTGTTGCGCAAACGTGGCAAAAAGTGATTTTGCCGTCACTACTACTTCAGTTCTCACCTGAGCTTGTCTGAAGAAAAGTTTGCCTCCATTTATTACTGCGCTTGGACTCCTTGTAGACTACAGTGCACTACAGTGCTTCTACAAGGAGTCCAAGCGCAGTAATAAATGGAGGCAAACTTTTCTTCAGACAAGCTCAGGTGAGAACTGAAGTAGTGACGGCAAAATCACTTTCTTGCCACCGCTTTGCGCAACCAAGCAAAAAAGTTAAGCTCAGCAGGGATCCGATCCCATGACCTGTTGCGTGGTAAACGCGGCTCCATAACTCCGTTCAGAGAATCGCTTTGCAAATTTTGAAAGGCAGATTCAAGATCAGCGTCCAAAACCACGTCTATGATCTACATCTCATCACAAATGGCCACTCGACTTGACGACTATGCCACTAGGTAACGAGCAGATATACAGGATGCGGTGGATGTGGCCCTCTATTGATCCGCTTCTCATAGATGTTGGCGATGCCGCGTTTTGCAATGTGAGGTCAAGCGCCCTCCTGTCAAAGAACGGCGACGAGCCATTCCGGGCGCTCATTTCGCGTTGTTGCGGTCAGCTTTTAAATGCCCACGTACAAAGCAAACTGCAGGACTGAAACCTTATCAAATCCGCCTAACAAAAGGTCAATCTAGAACGCCGTTAATATTTGGCATCTGTGGACTTGAAACACTTCTCAGGTTGAACATACTGGAGGGTTTAGAACGCTGTCGTGTCCCCATGTGTTACGTCGAGTAATTGAAGAATCAGTGAAGAAGCATTCCTTGAAAAAAGGTCAAAAAATCAGAAAAAAGTGAGACCTAAACCGTTTGACTTTTCATCGTTCAGGGCTATTCATGGTCTAATTTTCATATAATTTAGTTCTTTTTCACACAACTTCCTTCAGCAAACAACTTTCGCGACACGTAAAAAAACTGCCGTAGAACCGTCGTTTGAAGCGATTAGCGAGTTCTTGTTTTTCCGACGATCCTGTCCTACACCATCTGCGCAACCTATCACAGCTCATATCGGCGACAACCGCTTGGGACGGAAAAATCTGTATTCGAGACACAAGCTTGGAGAGAATCCACGAGACAATCGGCAACTATTTCCGTTTTACCACGCCCCAGCCATCCCGAAATCATGCCAGTTCCTCCGACCTTTTGTTTTTCTCCGTGGGTCAGAATTTGCCCTGAAAAACGTTGGCTCGAAACAAGGAGTAGGTTCCGACCCGCTGAATATGAATTATCTGCATTTCGCTTGACGACCGAAAACCTCCTGGCGCCCGCGCCACGGGCGCCGGCGCCAAAATACTCGAAATCACCAAATTCGCTGAAAACTTGCTCCCAGGGGTAGTTTGACCCCCTGAACACGAATATCACATCCGCTCAACCCGAAACCTCCTGGCGCCCGCACCACGGGCACCGGTGCTCATATAATAACTGTTCCTCAAATCATTTGGCGGCCTTGGCGCAGGCGCCAGGGAGTGTCGGGCTCCTGAAGCGCAATGTGATATTAATCTGGAGGTCAAGCTTATCCCTCTAGAAGATCTGATATCTGTAGCTAATAGGGAGAAAAAAGTCGGTCAGGAACTGGCCTGATTTCGGATGACTGGGGCAGTAAAGAGTAAACAGTGCCGACAATTCAATATATAGAGGAACTAGGGAAAAGGAGAAATTAATGATATTTTTATAAACGACAGCCTGTACACAAACCTTTTCTGAACACCGTCACGATAGAGTTCAGAAAACTTTTTCGCTTCTTCAATCCATGTGCTTTGAACAACAACTTGGACCTGAAACAATGGATGTTGGAAACGTTAATTTTTTCCTAAACTACGAAGCAAAATTTTTTTTACAAACAGCGGAATTTTCGATGAGCATAATTGTCAAAAAATGACAAAAAATGAACCTTGGTGCCCGTGTCTCGAATTACGGACGTGGCGACGGTCCGCTCAGCTGGCGCGGACTCGTCAGAAACTCCGGAATTAGACCGTTGAGATGTATCATCCATGTTCGAACAGCCGTCTATGTTAGCGCATCTGGTGCCAATCAATAAGTGCCAGAAAAATGTTCTGAAAGCGGCACAGGTCCCACTTCACAATGGTATAGGTAAAACGAAAGGCTACGGAGCGATGAACCGAGAGAATCAAATAAATAAAGCGACAAGTTACCAGTTACAGGTGGCAACCAGTACTTAAAAAGGAGCGTATTGTTCTTTCACGTACATGAGCGCAAACGATAATCCGCTTATAGAACGGCAGTCACAAAAGGGAAATTCAACGATCAAACAGGAATTTATTATGAGAAGATAGACTGACTCACGCTAGAGTGTCAACGTTTTCTCATGTGAGGAAATCATGGGGCGGTATAACGTCAGCAAAACGATAGAATATGGAAAATAGGGCACGTCCTACCCTTGGGGAGAAATTTAAATACACAAAATATGACCCCTGCCCCCAAAAAGGTTTTCCTCTTTCTGTAAGACTTCCCTTCCCCAGCCTACCTACCACTTCCTGAATTCTCCCCACCTTTCCGAAGAAACTTCTCCTTTTTCTCGAGCAAGATATTACTGTAGAGGGCGACGGACGGAGTGGGGGGACAGGGTGTCTGGGGTACAGAGCGCCAGCGAAATGGGGAAAAACGAAAACGTCCACAACCGGAAACATTTTTCTCAAAAGCAAGTAATGCGACCTTTTCACTCCACCGGCCCGATACGACCCCCCCCCCCGTTTGGCGTCCCCAACGTACGACGTGCCGTTATGTAAATAGTAAGAAAAACAGCTACCGAAAGGACTTTTTGAGATTCCTCGCGGCTTACTTGCTAGAGTGGCGGGACCACCCTCTCCTCCACTTCATCAGAATTGTGTGCTGCTTAGAATGCGAGATGGCTTACCAGAATTAGCTGTGGGTAGGCCCTGCCGGTTGTGACAGATGAAATCATCCACACACTCGAATCTGGTATCAGTTCGTAGGGCCGGTGTTTGACGCGGGTGGAGCCAATCCGGTAAGTTTCCCCCGAGGAAGCGGCCACTTGTCCCTAAACCGCCTAATTCCTCTTGAAATTTATGAAATATACAGAACTCTGAGATATGAGGCATCGACGAAATTATAGTTTCCGAGGGAAATGAAAATGACAAGACCGTAAATAATAGGAATGATGTGACACTCAATGTCAGAATGCAAAACCTGCTAAGGAATTAGAAACCAGAGAAGGAATAATCAGTTTTCTTGAGAGAAATGACAACACGAATAAGCGCTGGAAACAAACCGTTGCGATCAATGAAAACACGCTGTGACAAACAATATGCAGGAAATATGCAAATCACCCAATGCTTTAAAAAAAATTCCGCGGGGGGTCACCCAACTTTTATGAGGATATATGGTTTCCGCAGAGATGATGCACGCCTAAAAGTTGGCTACACAGAGCAACCAGTTTGGCTGTTCTTTATCTTGGCATAGTCTAGATATTCTACATTACTGGTTTTCAAACAATTCTCCCTGAATATTGCATAATTAATATGAACAAGAACAAGAGAAAAACGCGCAAAAGGTAATAAAGAGGAGCATTCCCAGCGCTTGAATCCAAGGTTCGTCCCATACATTAGTGCGCCCTATGCCTCCATAAATAGGGTATGTAATATTACAGCTTAAAGCAAGATACTCTTTACTAGGCTTCATACTTTTACTAGGCTGATAAGCAAGCGATAGCGACATAGACCCTGAAATCGTTGAAATGCCACTGTCTCGCATCAAGATAGGCTGATGATGTCTATGTTTTCTTTAGATATATTGAGGCGATGTGTAAAAATCCATGAAAATGTCGAGATGCGTCATAGTTTCATGGACACTGCTGAAAAGATGGCATTAAATAAGAGCGGCAGCAGAGAAGGAAACAATGCATATTGTGCTAAATTTAAAATCTTTTCCGAATCAGAGATTCGGAGCCTTTCAGGCAGTACCGCTTTCTGCTGGTAGAGTCAGCCTACAAACGCACACAAATGACCAGTAGTAAAATAACCTAGCAGTAATCAAAAGATACAGTGAATGAAACTGGATAACAAAACAGAAGTTTTTCAACTCGTACAAGCAAAATGGACTGAGACGAGTTTTATGTCAGATTTGCAAACTGTCACCACCAAATCATTTCAGGCAGAGATCAATAAGTTAGAGAAATACACTAAGGAAAAAAAGGATGAAATCTTTGCTGTCGAACAATCCCTTTCTGGAATGCGGCACGTATTCTACTTCCAATCACAATTATAGTGGTTTAATGGAATGTGGCCTATACACTGACTTGCGGGCCAGCCGACGTACAATTCAAAGTTTTCCTTTCAACAAGTCTGGTACCAATTTACCGTCTGCAGAAGAGCAGAAGGCATTGGTTGCTCAGAGCGGGTACCGATCCGGGATCTGACCACCGGACAGCGCGCGTGGCAATCCATTTGCCTCTAGATTTTATTCACATTGATAACCTTATTTATTTATATTGC